>VZTE01006313.1:878024-1011961 GCA_013397775.1 Eulacestoma nigropectus | reverse complement strand
TTTTTTTTTTTTTTTTAATTTTTTATTTGAAGTCGCTTAGTAGCTGAACAGGGCAAAAATTATCATAAAGTGACTGCAGCATTCTGAGAAATGTCCTTAGTGCTGTTTGCATTTATTCCTAAGTGTCTGCACTGGCGTTTACATCCTTGCTGTTCCTTAAAGCAACATTGTAGGCGGTAGGAACAGCAGCAGTCTCTTGGCTGGGTTCCCATCCCTTGGGAAGCCCCAGATACTGTTATGTCAGTAGGTTTCCCCAGTGCTTTGTGGAGGCTTACACAAAAAGCAAACTCAGAAAGTGCATTTCTCTCTCCATCCCCAACTCACTTGTTAGGCAGACTTTGATTTTTTGTACTTTAAACTCCAATTCCAAATTAACCCAGGGTGCTGCTTCTAGTTAACTCCCTGAAATTAATCAGGGTTGGAGGTTTGTCTATGACACTTATTTTTCTCATGATCTCAGAACAAGTGTGAATCTTGCTTTTAATAATTCTCAATTGCCTTTTTTTGTTTGGTTTTTTCCCTTTTTAGAAAAACAGCTGACTGCTAGCAACTGCTTAGGAATATTAGCCATGGCTGAAGCCATGCAGTGCACTGAACTATACAACATGGCCAAAGCTTATGCCCTGCAAATTTTCCCAGAGGTGGCAAACCAAGAAGAGATCCTTAATATCTCAAAAGACGACTTCATTTCCTACATGTCCAATGACAGCCTGAACACCAAAGCAGAGGAGCTAGTGTATGAAACAGTGATAAAGTGGATTAAGAAGGATGCCGCAATCAGAGCTCAGGTAAAAATAATCTCAGCAGCCTCACTCTGCTCCCTTCCCATGAATGCCTCTTTTGGAGTAGAAACCACCTCTGTGCAATTTTAAACATACGGGTGCATGGGAGATGGGATGGGAAGCTCAGATTAAAAAAAAGACAAAGAGAATGCAGGCTATGCACAAAATGTATGTAATTTCAAAATCTGATCTCTATATCTGATCATTTAGAATGAAAATCTCATTTGTGACATGCATGGTACAAAGCTGGGGCCTCCAGTTGTTGACTGCAGGCTCAGTCAGAGATAAATTGTGAAGAATTACAGTTGTGTGAGATGCTGCTTTAAGGGGATGCATTTTAGTAACAGCAGGAAATAAAAAATCTGTGAGAAAATCTGTATTTCTTTTGATGCCACATGCTGAATGAGTATAACTCCAGTTCATAAAATAAAGATTCTGTATCTTTAGTGGCTGCTTAGATAATCCCTTGGGTTTTATATATTTATTAGAGTTAGCCTTTCCTCTACCATATGAGCTCTGCAGTCTGCTCTTGCCTGCAGAAACTGAGTCCGTAACTGCCTGGCGCTGTCTCCAGATAACGCTAGAAGCAATGACTGTTTGGAGGCTGCTGATTGTCCTTGGGACCAGAAGTCATCCCTGGTGATACCTAAAAACCTGCTACTTGTCTTGAGTCAACTCTGTGGTCTGAACCACAAACCTTTCCATTTAGAGGCCAGTTCTCTGCACAGACCCCATGGGGGGAAGGTTATTTTCCTCTGTCCCCTTCTTTGGAGGCCAGAGTTGTTTCTGTTGACCCCCAGTCACAGTTTGGGCTGTTTTTAGGTGGACAGTTGCTTATGGACCAGACTGGATCTCAAGGAGACACTTGGCCATGTTGCTGATGCCATCCCACGTCATGACAGCCTGTAACTTCTTGACTGAAATGTAAATTCAAGCACCTAAATGTGCAGTGGGATGTTAAATGTGTCATTGAATGTGATCCAGAGCAGCTGCACATCCACACCTTGCTTCCAAAGTAGGAGAAATAGGAATTCCTGCTCTCCCCAGGCTGCTGGATCAGGGCATTAAGGACAGTGGGGTACTGCATGCCAGGCCAAGCCTTGCTGCCTATGCTGCTCCACCAGCTGAGCCCCTGGTCCCTGCCAGAGCCTGCAGCCCCCAGGGCCTTGCTCCTGCCCTGTGTGCCCAGGAGATGTGGCTCAGCAGGACAATCCTGGGGACCCGCCTCACACTCTGACCACCCCCTCCGTGTGCCAGCAGTGCCACTTAGCATTGCCCAATGTTATTATTGCCTAAAACATTCACACAGTATCATAGATTTACTGAAATGCACCCCTTTTTGGCTCTCTCTGGCCTTGAAAAATGCAGTTTTACTGAGTGTTTCCCTGAGTGCTTGAAATTTGATGGCTCTGTGCCACTCTGAACTTAACGCGATCTCAGGGACTATTCCCAGGGGCTGGAGTTCGGGAACCCTGCAGCAGAAGCCTGTTTGCCTGGTGCCAGCAGGAAGTGTCACTCACCAGACAGTCTCAGAACTGTGGTTTTAAATATTTCCTTCTGCATCCTGCTGAGGCAATGTTGGGAATTTGTTTCTTTAAGTGGTGGTTTTTCTTGCTGCCGCCACTGCCATCCCCTCCTCTCTTCCTTTCATGTTGCAGTTGAGTTACTTTTCTGGGTTTTTTTATTCCCAAGTTTCCTTCCCCTCTGTCCTGGTTCTGCAGTGCTTTTGTAGTTTATGATGGCAGTTTTATTTGCTTCTCCAAATTTCTCTGTGGTGCTTTGGTTTCATGCATTACTTTACAGGAGCTTTTAATTTTTAATTTGTATTTATCCAGAGATAAGGGGTTTGAATAAATTACTATTAAAGATAGCAAGAAGAAACTATTTTCCTGCCCAATCCTACCACTAAGCTAGTTTATTTAAATAGTAGCTCTCACTTTTCTTAGTACTCTGTGCACTGCTTGATCTATTATAAAGCTCTTAGTTAAATAGGTACTTATTTTTTAAAAATAGGAGCTCACACTTACCATGAAAAGTACCATCTTTACAATAATGAGTCTGCATTTTCAGAGTCTGGGAACAAATAGCTTCCGTTGTGGATAGGAAGGAAGATAGACCTAAATAATCTTATTTCTAATGAAGATGATGATGAGTAAAGATTTGTGTATGGTGTGCAGCATGGCCCACCATGCCAAGAACTGCCCAAGCTCCTGTGAGATGCACAGGCTGCTCAGAGCTTTGGAGAACTGGGCAACTGTGGCAATACTGAACACAGGATGAACCTTCCTGCAGGAGCTGTGCATGGGTATTTTTATTTTATTCACAGTTTGGAGATAGATTCTATGAGCTGCCTTTAGACTCTTTGGGGTGGAGGACACCAGGACTGTTGGGGTCTCTTGGGAGGGTTGATGGATGCGATGAATTGCAGCAGTCCCAAGACATCACTCCAGCTCTACTGCACTCCTCAGGTGACCTGGTCTGGTTTTATTTCTCTCTCCCAGAGGTAGTGCTGGCAGTTAAATCCTTCAGGGCATGGATTTCCAGAGCCCCCACTTTCTTCATGATCTCCCCATCTCCCTTTACCTTGACAGTTCAGGCTCTACTGTCACGTTTTGATTTTCAATAGCTCCAGTGGCAGGTGACTAAAATGCGTCTTTGGCAGCTTCTTCCAAGTCCTGCTTTGGTGATTCTCTCAAAGGTGGAGGTCTGGCACAAACAGGGAAAGGTCTGTGCTCTTCATCTCACCTGCATGTCCATCTTCTCTGGCCAAGCCTGGCAGGGGCTCTCTCAGCGGAGACATCCCCGCAGAGGAGTTTCTCTCTCAATCAGCACCCTCTGCCCCCCAGGGCAGCTGCAGCCCTCCAGAACTCCTTGTGCTGTAATGGCTTTGTGCCACTCTGCAGTGCCGGGGGACAGTAAATCTCACTCCTTGTGTTTCCCCACCGCAGCTTCATGCCGTGCTCTTACAACAACTTATCCATCACTGTCTCCCCTCCTGCCCGATCTCCTGCTGAAAGCCTCTGGGAAGGAGATTTTCAGCGGATCCTCCTGTTCTCCTAGAAGGGCGTTGTTTGCTGTCTACCTGCTCTTCTCTGCCTTCCTAAAAGCTTTTCTTCAGGTGTCTGACTGTTTCTGCTTTTGTTAATTCTTTTCGCACCAGGCTGGAGGGCAGTGACAGGGAAGGAAGCAGGATTTTCTTGGAAGGCAAGTTGAAAAGCTGCACTCTGGCTGATGTTTAATTGTGCTCATATGAACAGTGCTCATAAATGTGCTCTGTGGCATTACAAAAGACAGCACCTGAGCCTTGTTACAAAGAGAGAACAGCAGTGCTTTAAAGGTTGTTGGTCATCTGCATAAGACAAAGAGGCAGTTCAGAGAGTGACATGTTAAACCAGGATTTGGTAAATAATTGTATCCCCCTAGTGCATTGGAGCAGTGCCCAGCTCATATAGTAACGTTTATGAAGCTGGTTTAGTGCCGCTGGTAGTGCGGTTCAGAAGTGGTCTGAGCAGAAGCAGCAGCCTGTGAGGTGAGGTCAGGACTAGTAGGTAATTTCCTGTGCCACTGGACACAGAGTACTGGTCGTAGGAGTCCTTTTGATTGCTGCCATTGAGTGCAGAGCCTGCATCTGACTGACACATGTGGGAAGGCTGAATCTACTCTTTTTTCCTATTTATTTCTCTTCCTGACTGATGGATGAGATTGTAGGGTTTATCCTAACAGTTATCCCCTTGATAAGCTTATTACAACTCCAGCAAACTCATGCAAAAAATATATTGTATAATGGAGGCTTTGCTGTCTGAAACCACCACGATCTGAGCTGCCCGAACTAGGGAAGATTTCTTCCAGGCCCCACATAGTCTTCACCTGAGCACATCCCCCAGCTCTCTGCATGGCCTTGGGCAGTTTGTTTCACCTTTTTGCCCCCATTTCTTACACTATCAGCTGGAGAGAAGTGATGCCTCCCATGAGGGCTGTTGGGAGGATCCAGTGGATAACGAGCCATAGTGTCCACAGGTACTGATGACTGCCAAGGCTGCTCAGAGCCGCACTCATGCCAGTGTCCACATGGGATGGGAAGGATGGGAAGTTGCTGGATATGTAGCAATTTGCTGCCTGTCCGAAGCATAGACATACCGAAGCTCATTGGAAACATTCCTACTTTCTCTTCCAAGTCCAAAGTTGTATCTGTTTTCTCTGATATAAAAAAAAACTACTACCATGTTTATTAATGACAGAAAGCCTGGGAAAACAAGAGTCCCTGTTGCATGAAGATTCCCTCTCACCCTGAGGAGGGACAAGATACGAGGAGAGGGCAAACATTTTAAGAAGTTGCCCAGAGAAGTGCTAGAAGAGAGGCAGATACTGCAGTGATGAATGAAGGACAAGAGGCTCAGCTGAATGACAGCCACCTTTTGTTGCACTCTGCAAGGATATAATCATGGGCCCTTTTTCCAAACCTTTAAAATCATGGTGTCCAGCAGCAATACAAAATGTCTCCACCATAAAGGCATTAACAAGCTTTTTATGAACTTGTGTCCTCAGAGGCAGATTTATCTAAACAGCATCTTCATGGTGTCTGAGAACCAGAGATGCATAGACAAATTTGAGGTAATTTAGAGAAGAGAACACAAATGATTAAAAGACTGAAGGAACTGATGTGAGAAAAAAAAAGATTAAAAGATGTGAATATGCATGACTTGTCCTAATGACAGCTAAAGAGGGATAAATGTCTACAAGTGTTTGAAGCCCCAAGGAGGGGAGTTGCCTGGAAGGATGCATGGGAATAACAACAGCAAAGACCACTGGGATGAATTTGAGACTTGGCAAATTAGTCTAACACTAAGGAAATTAGTCTAACACTAAGCAAATACAAAGCCCACCTGTAAGCCCTGTATCTGTCAGTGAGGGTAAGGAAAAGTGACAGAGAGAAGGAGAAGAGGATTTATGTCAAAAAAGCTTCAAATGCCCATGAGCTGTATTTTGGCAGTGACAGAGAGTGGCAGTTCGAAGGCAAGACACTACTGAGGAGAAAGGTTTGGTGATTGTGAGAGCACATGAAAGATCCCTTATTTCTCAGGCACATTTTAAAGAGCCTCCATGCAGAAGAGCAGTTTGCTTCAGGAAAATGGAGAATCTGACAGGTAACAATGACAATTCCAACTCGGCTCTGTGATGACAAGGAGGTAATGATAGAAGCTGATACCCAATACCAGCATGTACAAATTACTTAGTTCATCATAATAAGAAATTAATTGATCAGTCAGTGTACTCAAGGGCATTAAGTTTCAGGAAAGAGTGTCGGAATAAATATGAAAAAGGATGCTTCCAAGGGAGCCTAAGTGAATTAGGCACTAACACTCTATAACAGTTCAATTAGGCTTCTTTGAAAAGCCCACACTACCCTGGTGCTTTGAAATCCATTTGTGGGAAGAGCAGACAAATGCAGAAAGATGCCATAATGAAAGTACAAGAAGCTTCAATTTCTCTGAAAGTGAAAAACGCAAGGGATGAGCGGTAACCCCTGTGATTTCCCGGGGATGGGCTGCTCAAAGAGCTCCAATTTGAATGAAGCTTTTGCAGACACTCAGCTCCCATACAGTCTTACAGAGGGAGAAGAAAAGGCAGCAGCAGGAATGGAATCAGTGCAGGAACATGCCCTTAGCTATATATTGGAGGAAGAAACTGCATTAAATAAAAAAGAGGATGCAGGTGACATTAGCAGTTCCTGAAATTCCCTCCCTACTAAACTTTTAAGTTTTTTTTAAAGGGATACCCTTGACAGAAAATCTACAGAATTATTTCTCTGAAGTTTTAATTGGTTTGAGGAGCTCCCTTGTCTCTCAGTCTGCTTAGTCTCTTCATTTGTGGCTTATCCAACACATTTTTCTGTTTTTTACAAAATCTTTCTTTGCTGTTGCTGAAGCAACGGCCTTACAGAGACCCACATCCACAAGCAGCTCCTCACAAGTGCTCCTTTGCCTTCTGCTGCATGTGGCCCCAGAATTCAGGACCGAACTCCAGAAACAAAATCATTTTATATTATAGTCAAGAAGCATTTTGGAGAGTTATGGCACGTGGATTCACGTGTATTGTAGGCTTGGAGGTATGAGTGGTTCTGTGAAGCACCTGAGAAGCTGTAGCTGTTTGGTTGTTGCCAGTGTGCTTTTGGGGTGCATCTGTTTGCTGTGTTTGAATAGGTGAGTGCCCATAAGCAAAAGAAACACCACTTACCCCTGGTACCCTGTGTGGGAGTTTTGAGGGATTATTTCATAGCGTTTAGTCAGCAAGCCAGAGAATGCATGGTAAGAGTGAGGCTTTTTTTAATCCTTAGTATCAGGCAAATTCCAAGTATGATGGATCAATGATTTATCGTCTTGTGCATTTAAAAGCCTCTCATCATATTCCTGCTGGAAATACCGACCCAAGAGCTGCTTTGCAAACAGCTCTGAGAACAGGACAGCCGCTCGCTGGTGACATTACAGTGTTTAGTCAGCTGTGCTGCCATAAAGATGTCACATTGAAACCTGATTGCAGGAAGACAGAGGGTCTGCTCTTTCCTTCTTGCTGGGCATGAGATTTATGCACGTGGCATCCAGCCACTGAGCCACCAGCTGAACCCAGTGCCTGCAAACCAGATTTTCTGCCACATGTTTATCTCATGATATTAGGAGGCTGTCAGCTGACATGCTACCAAGCCTTTGGGTTTAATCTGAAGGCAGCATTGCAATTCCAAGAAGTCAATGCAGGTGATTAGTAAGTACTCCAAGCACAGCAGAAAACTTCGTTGAGCTTGGATATGACCTTGGGTATAGGAATGTATGGGAGTTTACTGGAAACACAGTGTATCTTTGTAATACCCAGGGGTTAGATACATCAAAGCAAGTCCCCTCATTACCAAGTAGCAGGGCAGCTCTGGGAAAATCCAGCCAAAAAACGCTTATTTCTGAGAATGGCAAAGCAATGCACCAGCAGCTTTGGCTTCTCCAAACCAGCCAGTTCCGTGTTGGGCTTGCATTTGGAAACTCAGAGCTGGCAATATTTTGAATATCAGGTTGGATAAGCTGTGGAGAAAGCCTGGATTGGGCTGGTGATGGTGGTCAGGAGGGACCACTCATGTCACCTCTCCAGCATGCCCGTGTGCATGGCCAGCATGCCACATCTCCAGTCATCACCATCAGCACAGGTCACTGGGCAGTTTGTTACCTGGCCACAGCCAGGTGTTTTTTAATTAGCATGTCCTGTTCTCATTTAAAGGAGTCTAATGCAGTGGGGAACTGCTTCTGCTTCAGATCTGCTCCGATGGCTTCCTCCATCCAAGGAGGTTCTTGCTGTCACGCTGGGACGGTGCACGCTATGAGGCAAGTCTGAACCCAGGGTTCCTATGAGACAACATAAATCTCCTTCAAGGCTCTCAGATGAATCAAATATATTCCTACTTCATAATGTTTTGAAAACTATTGCAATTGTGCATAAAGGGCTGAAACAGCAGTTTATTGGAGCAAAACCCTATTGTAATGTGTGTAATCTACCTTCTGTATTTGTATTTCTAGCTGAAGCCTGTTTCTTTAGGCAGAAAGGTCAAAGGGGCCTTTGTAGGGAGAACAGTAAACTAGAGAGACAGATGAATTATAAGGCATAAGGGAAACATTATTTTGACCTCTTGGGCCTTACTTCAAAAGTGTTAAAAATCTTGAAAGCTTTCCAAAGGAGCATTTAAGGAGTAGGAAATATGACTGTAGCAGTAGACATACTTCCTTTAAAACCTAACTGTACACTGTTGTGGCCCAAGTCTGTGCAGGAGTACAGTGAGAGTCCTATTGGAGAATACTTGTGAGGATTTTACTTGATTAGAGATTTGAGAATAAAAAGATTATTTCTAATGTGATAGTGAAGTGGGTTTTGTAACTGAGACTGTGAAGATGCCAGAACAAAGCCCACTTGCAAGCAAACATTCATAATACTGATGTAATCAGTAGGAGAAGAAAAGTCATAAAAAGTTTAGCAAAGTAAATGTTCTCACTCAAACTAGCAGTCAGGAATAAAAAAAGCATTAGAGACTTTTGTAGTCTCATTTGCTAAAGCACTGACCTGCCTAATGAGATGGGAATAACTTGTGTGTGAACAGATTGTTAGGGAAAGGCTTGAGAGGGTCAACTTCAAGGTACAGCTGGTCATGTTGATCACATATTCCTCTGAGTCAACACTGACCCACTGGTAACACTTAGGCTTCCTCATAGCATGATCACAACCTTCTGAGCACAGCACCCAGGACAAATGGACACAAAAATTCCCACCAGAGGGTAGAATTAATCACCCTCCAATTGACATGTGGTTGTAGACATCTTAGTGTACCATGGTCTGAAGCATGTTCTGAGGAACACACTCCATTTCCCAGGAGCTGATGGCTCACAGTTCTGGCCCAGAAGGGGACACTAATATTCTCTGCTTCCTCTGGTGCTCAATGCATCCTCTCAGCTACATTGCTCTGGAGACTGTGTGTTGACTAAATCTCTCTTAATTATAACATGAGTTTACACATGTCTGGCTGACAAGTAAATACTTGGCTTGTGTGGACCCATTAAGGTGTCTGAATCTAGAGCTGAATCTCTCCCCAGAAATGTTTAGGTAATTATGGAAAGATAAGATCTCTTAAGATTTTCCTCTCCCTGTTTTATATGAAACACACTTGTGATTGCAGGCTGGTGGAAGATTCTGCTTTCTGTTCAGCCACTGAAATCAGTGAAAAATCACTGAAATACGTGCCTCGAAGCGGCAGATAGAATCTCTCAGAAGTCTCTGCTCTACTGTGTCCCTGGTGACTATGTAGAAAGACTTTGCTCATGTGGCAGCAATGCCCTGGGTCCTGCAGAATCACCCTGGTCATGCATGGGGTATCTGGCATCATCATCACTCAAAAAGGAGTTTATGGATGAGGTCTTCTGCTGATGCAAAACCTGAGCAGCTCCCTTCACCCAACAGGAGCTACGCTAAGGCTCACATCACCTGAAAAAAAACAGTCCTTACTGTGTTCAGAAACTTTCCTAGCATTTTAAACAATAAATATTTAGATTTTTGTGTAATGGTGTCCATTCTCAAGGAGCTGAGGCATGGTGTCCCATGTTTATGAGTTGGTAATTCCTAATTTCAGGCCCAGAAGAGGTATTAATATTTGCTCCTTCACTCTGGCATGTGATACAAGCTGTAGGGTAGTCGTAAGTGATTCCCAACAAAGACCTGAGAAATATTTCTACTTGTCCAGCTAGCGCCTGCAGCCAAGCAGGGAGAAGAAAACATCACCAGGGTTACAGGCACAAAGCACAACTCCAGGGACCTGGGTTGGATGAATTTGGCAATGTGCCCTGTGCATGTATTCTGCTGCTTTAGTGATAACTGGTAACATCAGTAGGTGCAGTAGATATTTCATAGCTGTGTAAGGCACAACGGAAAGACAAGAGAGAATGGAGAGCAAATAACAGATGGTAAGGAGGTTGAAATGCTTTATGGTGCTTATTCCAGTTTTAAATGAAAAGGATAATAGTAACAGGATATTTAGTACAATCATAGCTAACAGAGCTGGGAAATCTTCATGAGGGAGAATCCAAAAGAAAAAGGCTGCTGATTGCCTAAATCACTTGAATATTCTTAAATCAGTGAGGCTAAATGAAATTCACCCTTGACTATAGTGCTTAAAAGAGCTGATGCAAAAAGAGGTTGCTTTATAAAAGCTTCTCCTGTCTTGTGGAGACGCTGCCGTGGTTCATACTCCTCAAATCCCTTGGTGAAAAACACTGCAATTCTACGTACCCTTAATGCTCTCAGCACTAAGCCTGAGTCGTGACTGCGTGTGGTCGTGCACACACACACACACAGAGCCAGCTTTCTGTAGCTGTTTGAGCAAAGGGAAGAATAAAAGTGAAAAGTGACATTGGTTTTGATATGTGACATCAACTTTCAAGCTGATGAAAGGGAGCAACATGTTCTAATTATTATTCCCCTTCAAAATAAGCCACGAGCTCAGACAAAAGAGGAGAGAAAGGAGGGGGGGAATCCAGGAGAGAAACAGAATCACATTTTCTCACTTATCTAATTAAAGCGAGGTGGGCGAGCGAGAGGGAGAGCTCACTGTGCTCAGGGAGCAGTGCTGCCCCATTTATTCAGGGAAAGGTGGGAAATGGAGGCAGTAACTCCACTGGGCCTGTGGGAATTGTCCCATCCCTGACGGAAAGGAGCTGTTCTCCCAGTGCTAATTCACAGTCAGCTTTGGGACATGGTGGTGCCTGTGGAACCCCATGTCCCCATGTAGTGGCACACCTGTTTGGGCTGATGTTTGGCACTGCTTTATGTGTTGGCTGCTTCCAGTGCAGACCAGCCTCGGGAGTGTCAGGGGCAGCTCTGGCATGTCCCACCGCACCAAGGGAAGGTGCTGGCTCCTCTGTACACTCCATATATTTTCCAACTCTCTTTAAACTGCCCTTTAGAGACTCGTACTGCTTCCTGAGCAGCCTGTAGTGGGAATTAACCTCCCCCATGGGATTGTCTCGCTCATCCCCAGTGTACCCTCTCTCCACATTATTCCCCTGTCCCGATGCCACGTTTCATCTTGGCTCCCGTGTAAGGTTAAACGCCTCCAACCTTCTTAAAAAAAGCACTTCCTGAAGTCAGAGCTTTGCCACCCACTGCCATATGTCCACTTCTCCCTCTCTTATAAGGTAATGACATTAAGATATCTGCAGCCAAGTGCCTGACGTTTGTGGCTCTGGGGAAGGAGCAGCCGTTGTGCCTCCTAGAAAGTGCCTCAGGAATGGATTTCAGCAAGAGAGGAGTGTCTTTTTTTATGTTTTAGGGTTGATGAAGTGATCTGAAGCCCTTCTTGGCCCTGTGCCACACTAGAGGTAATAGTGAGGAGTCAGGAACTTACTGCTCACAGGGGTGGTTTTTTTCCCAGAAGAGAAGCACTGTCACTTTTCCATCCCTTTTCCATAACCAAACAACTTTTTTATCCCCAAACAATTGCAGAGTGCCCAGGCTTCAACTCTACAGGCTGTACCTAAAATTGCCAGCTCCAGTGTTGAGGAGAGCTGATAAGCAGGGGACTGAGAGTCAGCCTGAGACCCTTCAGCTCCTTGGGGCCACAGATTTGCAGGCGCATGTGGGGCTCAGCTCCCCACAGGTTGTTGCATTTTTACTTTGACCGAGCTTGCAGCAGGCTGATGTGGCTCTCTGGTAGGGGAGCAGTGTGAATTTGGAGGAAAGATCCTTTGTTTTCCTTCTAAATTAAGCCTGCTTCTTCAGTTTGGGTGGGGAAGGGGGAAGCCCTGGAAGTGCTCACAGGTGCTGCACCCTCCACCTGCTTGGCCAGCCCATTACCCAGTTCAGGCCATATCCCTGCCCTCCCATCTCACTATGCCCTGCTCCATTCCCATCCCTGCTCCTGCTCCTGTTCCTGCTGTGACTTGGCTCTCATGCACTGCAGGGACAGGCATGCTGCTGAAAAAGAAAGTAAGAGCCAAGTGGCTTCTGGAAGACCAGAGGCATCTGGAGGCCAGCAGATGCTGCTGGCGCCCAGTGTTTCTTGGGACCAGCACGGACCTCAGGAATATTTATTTGCATCCTGGCCTCAATCCCAGTTGAGATCTTTGGACGCTGCTGCTGTATGAATATTTATTGCAACAGATGATTATCTTTTCTTGCTGCTCACCCTTAGTTTGCATCCTGTTTGTGTGCCTTGCCTCTGGAGTTCTGTGTTTTCTCATTGCTCTGCTTTTCACTGTATTCTCATGCACTGTTGTGATACCCCCAACTATATATAAAAAGAATACTCTGGGGATGGACTCCTGCTTTTTTGAATGCAGTTTTCTCTCTTGAGGTTTTGTTCTCCTTTAAGCCGTGTTTGGTGACAGACAGCTTCATCTGCTCAGGTGTCCTTTACCCTCTGAGGTTTAATGTATTTGTTTTAGAAGATGAAACTTAGTCAGTATTTCTATAGCACCCTCTGGAGTCAGACTTCCCTAAAAGCGAGAGCTACATGATTTCTTCACCAACAAATAAAGTCTACTAATTGAAAGATTTTTAGCAATTGATTGACATCATTCAGGCTCTACCACAGTTGTTGAAATCTACCCTATTTACTGACTTTTGTTTCACATTTATAGTGCCAGAAAAGACTTGTTTGGGGGTTTTATTACAGTACAACAACCACACTCACATTTCAAGGCTAATTCAGGTAACTCAAATGCTTACTCCATGTCTCCACTGCACAAGGTGTTACATTCAGCCTGACTTCAGAATGAGCTTTTATTTCCAAAAATTCCTCCATACAGTGCTGTATAACAGGAGTTGCCACCTTTTGAAGATTATTTTCAGTCTCTGGGACCAAACCCAACCTGGGCCAGGGAGCTCTGAGAGCTGCATTGTCTCTGTCCCACCCATTCACTAGGCAGGGCTTTTATGCAGCATCCATGACTGCTTTCCAGGCTGGATGACGGGATGGTTTACAGGGAAGGAGATGGAGATGCCAAGTGGCTGAACTCTGACATGAAGGCTGCATGTGCTATTATTTCTCCCCCCTCACAGTATGCCGCGGAGCTGCTGGCAGTGGTGCGGCTCCCCTTCATCCATCCCAGCTATCTGCTGAATGTTGTTGACAATGAGGAGTTGATAAAGTCTTCGGAGGCTTGCCGGGATCTGGTGAACGAAGCCAAACGTTATCACATGCTGCCACACGCCCGCCAGGAGATGCAGACACCAAGGACCCGGCCCAGGCTCTCTGCAGGTAAAGCAAAAAGTCCTTCAACAACACCAGCCCCCTGGTTCCACATTTCCTGGGCATGCCCTGGGATAGGGCACAGACCTTGGCTCCTTCTCTTGGCTCCTTCCCAGAACCTGGTGATATTTCAATTTTCCATTTTTACTTTCCTTAAGCATTTAGGAGCCTCTCCCCATGGGTGGACATGAGTGTTCAGATACATGCTCCCAAAAGGGGATTTTAAAAGAGTCTATATTTTAGGAATGATTGTCTTTGTCAGAGACTGTAACATTCCTCTGTTGTCCTGAAAGTGAGTCCCTTGCCCTCTTTGCCTCAGTTTCTCTAGCTGCAGAAACAGGTGAATAATTTGATTATTTGCCATGGAGCCTCTCGTGAGGAGGATCTGTCCAATATTCATCAAACACCTTCGCTTTCACAGCCCTTTGTAAATACAGTATTTTTATATGGTGAGGCTGGTGTAAATGTAATATTTTTATACTGATGAGTATCAGCTCAGGCTGTTTAATGCCTCCAGAACAAATGGATCACACATAACATATTTCATTTTAAAAACCCAGCAGCTATGAAGAACTGAATATTTTTAAGAAGTTTCACACCCATTTTTCCTTTTTGGAAAAATGCATGGAAAAACCCCAAGTGCCCACCTTGCCAACCGAGCCCATATCATGGTGATGTGAGAAATATCCTAAATATTCGCTGAACAGAGAGTGCAAATACCATGCAGGAAAACTGCATCCAAGAAGGAGTCTGATGAAGCAGGTGAATTGTTTTAACATGCTGCCTGTACTTCTGCCTCCCATAAGTACAACAGAAAGCCAGACAAAACTTTCTGTCACTGCCACTGATGCTAATGTGGCACGGAGATGGCATATCAAACCACGGCATTTGCAGCTTCGGGAGACTGCCTCATCAAGGCACCTTTCAGAAGGACGAAGTGTAGAGGACTTTCAATAACAATCTACCCTAAAAAGTCTTTCATTGAAGACGACTAATGGTGTGATGTTTGAAGGGATTTTTGAAAAGTGCTTATTTTATGTATATAAAATTGTAGGTGTAATATGATCCATTTCCAGAAGCTTGTTGATGAGGGAAAAGTGATTCTCCCAGGGTAAAGGAGGGTGATTATAGTTTTTTAGGTCAGAGTCTAATTATATAGAATCATGTTATTTTGCATATCAACAGCATTCATGGAGGCACAAAGGATCTCTAAACACCCTTTGTGGACTCGCTGCTGCGTGTCACATGCCCTCTCGAGGTCATTGATTATAATCAAGTTATGTCTTGCACAGGTGATTAGATTTTCTGGTATGGCGCAAAAATAATGATCTCTTCTTACTGAGAAATATTTATTTAAAACCATGCAGCACTTTATCTTAATAACTTTTAAGAGAGTAACCTTGCTTGAATGACACAAATATATTTTTTGAAAATGCTAATGAAGAATGACGATAATCCATTACTCTGCAGACGCATTTCTCTCCGCTGCTGCTGGCTCCTGCCCCGCACCTGTGCACACTTGTTTCTGGGCTGGGAACTGTGACACATCACAGCAATGGCTCCAGCCAGGAGACGGCTCCTGAAATGGTGATTCCTTCCAGCCTGTCGCCTCCTGGTCCTGCTTCTGAGCCTACCTCTCCTGGCAACACATTGCACAGGGGCTTCCAATTGCTGCAGAAGGGTTTATAACACTTCAGCTAAATGCCAAGTCCAAACCATCCCCAGCACTTGACTCTTGGATGGAGCTAGGAAACATCCCAGGGTTACACTGTGACCCATCTCTGTGGGAATGAGTCTGGAGAGGAGTCTGGAGTAACAGAGAGATCAGATATGACTCAGCTGTGAAGTGGGAATAAAACCTCAGAGATGTGGACTGCAAAAGTTTTGCATGAACAGAGAGTTTGGCTTGCTGGACACCTTGCATGTTATTGGCTTGGGGGAACTGTTCAAGCACAGATAAAGCTCAGTTAATAACTATATTAAGGCAGGGGCCATCTCTGTCACATTTCCTAGCACCTGGTAGAACAAGACCATGATCCATGACTTGAACACATGTTACCTAGGTCTGGAAAATCTGCTTTCTCTGTGAAAAGCAAAAAATAAACCAAAAAATAACCCACCAGAAAAATACATATATTAATAGAGTGCATGCAGAAAGAATATGGGGATGAAGATCCATAACCATAGCTTCACTTTCTCCAGACATTAGCTTTTAATGTGAGAAGACTTTCTTTAGATTAAAGTCCAAACATGTTTTTCCTTGACGGTGACCAAGCTCCAAAGCTCTCACAATCCTTGACAAAATGCCCATTTTCTTCAATGGAAGAGAAATTTGCTGCCTGCAAGTCTCACTGAAAGACTGTTGAAATGAATGGACATCTTTACATGGAACTGCCTTTTTATTTCTGTCCCCCCAAGTTTTTGCCCAGATGGCATTTTCCCCTCCTAGTTCTCCCAAGAGTGTTCATAGTGTCATTCCTCACCCACCACTCCCCCTACACACACATTCCTCTTTTTTCTCACCCTTCATGGTTTGATTGCAGACTCTAAAACAGATTTATGTACGATACATTAAAATTTCCCTGACTGATGAGTATTTTTGGATGGGTTCCTGCCTGGTTGAGAGATGCCACTTTTTTACAATACTACTTTTCTTGCTTGAATCCTAGGAGTAGCGGAGGTAATAGTCTTAGTTGGGGGTCGCCAGATGATTGGCATGAACCAACGTGCTTTAACAGCAGTCACTTGCTTAAATCCTCAAAACAACAAGTGGTACCCGTTGGCCAGCCTGCCCTTCTATGATCGAGAGTTTTTCAGCGTGGTCAGCGCTGGAGACAACATCTATCTCTCAGGTAAGCAGCAGATTCCATAGGAGCAGAACCACAGAAGGGTTTGGGTTGGAAAGGACCTTTAAAGGTCACCTAACCCAACCCCCTGCCATGGGCAGGGACACCTTCCACTATCCCAGGTTGCTCTAAGCCCCGTCCAACCTGGCCCTGGACGCTTCCAGAGAGGAGGCATCCACAGCTTCTCTGGGCAGCCTGTGCCAGTGTCTCACCACCCTCAATGTAAGAAATTTCTTTCTTATGTCCGATCTAAATCTGCCTTCTTTCAGGTTAAAACTCTTACGTCTGATCCTGTCAGTACAGGTCTTGATAAAAAGCCTCTTTCCATCCTTCTTATAAGCCCTTTTTAAGTATTGAAAGGTTACGATAAGGTCTTCCGAGACCTTTCTCTTCTCCAGGCCAAACAACCCCAAATCTCTCAGCCTGTCTGCATAGGAGAGGTGCTCCAGCCCTCTGACCATTTTCATACCCCGTCCCTGAACTCAGTTCAACAGGTCCATGTCCTTCTTGTGCTGGGGACCCCAGAGCTGAACACTGTACTCAAGGTGGGGTCTCATGAGAGCAGAGTAGAGGAGGAGAATCACCTCCCTTGACCTGGTGGTCACGCTGCTTTTGATGCAGCCCAGGGTACAGTTGACTTTCTGGGCTGTAAGTGCACACTGCTGGGTCATTTCCTATTTATTGTCCACCAGTATCCCCCATTCCTCCTCTACAGGGCTGTTCTCCATCCATTCACCCCCCAGATGTACTGGGCTGGGAGAAAAGTTACCATACAGACAGCCCAGACCAAGCAGCACCTGCTGGAGTTTTACCCAGCTGCTCCTAGGGAGAAAAGAAAAAAAAAAAAGAAATGGGAGGGATGTTGGGAGAAAGGGATTTCCCTGCTTTTATCATTCTCCACGTCTATGCAGTGTTAACGTTCTCTCAGAGCACTCAACAGCAATATTTTGCAGTTGCAACATGAAGAAAATAGGTCTGACAACCATCAAGCATGCAAAGAGGTTTCACTGCCATAGAAACACAATTCAAAATACTGGCTGTAGTTGAATCTAAATGGTAGGTTATGGAATTTGAGACAGACAGACTGAACTGCTGAATATGTGACCTACACTTAAAGTATTTGCTTACAGGAGCATTCATGTTTTGTACTTGTTGAAACCTCTCTTTTGACAGTCGTCACTAGCCCTATAATCTTCTTAGTTTTGATGAAACTGAGACCACGCTCCTTAAAAGGCTTTAACTCCCAAAGTATCTGTCGACACCGTGACCTGAGCATCACAGTATCTGGATTTTTGCAGTCTGTTGGTACCTCTGCTTGGCTGGAGGGGGAAAAGCAATTCCCACCAGACAATGCAAGGATGCTCTGATGGCAGCTGAGCGGAGGCTGGATGATTAAAAGAGGAGGCTGGGCAGGGAGGTGCGGATGTGTGTGATCCGAGGATGTAGTTGGGAGCACAGATGCACCTGGCATCTGTACCAGTAAGGGGTTACAGCTGTTGCCTTTCCCTTGCCGAGCTCTCTCACTGCATTTTCTGCAGTAAATTGCTGCCTGTGGTATTAAATTCCATTAATACTGCATAGAGACGCTAAGAATTGATTGGAAATTATTTCTTGATTTTTTTTTTTCCCCCATGCTTGTTTGCCCATGCTTGAGAGCAGCTGGAGCAAAACACTTCTGGGGAGGCTTTTGTCAGATGTTGGCTTTTAGTTATTCTTAGCTGAGGTGCTTTCCAATATGTACAGGCTGTGCCATACCTGGTAACAAAAGCTTGGAATCCTAATTTCAAAGCTCATTTCAGCTCTTTCCCTTGAATCTGGATTGGTGACCAGATGGTATTTGGTGGCTGCAATAAGGAGAGCTGGAAATGTAGCTAAGAGTCGGTTGATATTTTGCTTTGCTCAAAGTAGAAGACACAGGAAAAAGGGAAGGGGAATCAAGAGAAGTGGGAATGGCTTTCTGCAAGCTCCAAGTAGTGGGCCCTGCACTGCATAGCATAGGTTTGGAGGGCAAAATACCAAGGAGGAAGTCTGGTTTTCTCATTAAACCATGGAGCTGTGTCTGGTTCATTTTCCTGGCTTGACCACTGACTCCTAGTGTGGTCCCAAATAAATCATTTCACCTCTTTATGCTCCAAAACAGGATAGTAAGACACACACTAAGTGGCTACCTTGGAAGTTGCAAGCAGAAGTTAAAAAGTGACCAATATAAATATTTCACAAGATCATCTTGAGCTGTTTTACAGGAGTGGTACAGCTGGTTCTGTCTTTTATCTGCAAATGAAAATAAATGAGAAATTTGTCCCTGAGAATTAGAAATTAAGCTTACAGTGCAAGCACTGGCTTTATTGTGCCCATATATGTGCTGCTTCAATCCATCACTGTATTCAGCATTTTAGATTTCAGGCTGGCCTGTGTCTTGCAAGCCAAGATAGACTCAGCCTCCTGACACCTTCTTGCAAGTGTTGCAGTAATTTAATAGACTGGAAGTTATTTATGAACACTGAGAAGGGTCTGTCCCCTTATGCATGTGTCCCTCGTAGTCTGACATCTTGATTTCTTCATGTCATCTTATTAAAAAAACCCCAGCCTTTGGGGCGCATGAATAAATGACACAGATATGCATCATCGGAACAGATGCTCAGTATTGAGGGTGATTTATTTTAATTAGTCAAATGTCATTTGAAGAGTTTTTACTTTGTTACTGGCTTTGATTGCTGTGTGCAGAGCTGCCGCTGTTCCAGGATCTCACGTAACTCTCCCCTTTTCTCTCCCCCACCCGCCCGTGGGTGCCAGGTGGCATGGAGTCGGGTGTCACGCTGGCTGATGTCTGGTGTTACATGTCCTTGCTCGATAACTGGAACCTCGTGTCCCGCATGACAGTCCCAAGGTGTCGACATAACAGTCTGGTGTACGATGGGAAAATTTATACCATTGGAGGGGTCGGTGTGGCAGGCAACGTTGACCATGTGGAAAGGTAAAAAAAACCCCAAAACTAAAAAAAAAAAAAAAAAAAAAAAAAAACAAAAAAAAAACACGTGCTGTTTGCTGGAGCTTTTCCTTCATGCTATGCTAAAGGACCGTTTGCCTTTTAAAGGACACGTCAAATGGACTGTATGTTTTAAAATAAGCTTTTATAACAGAAAAATAAAAAAAAGAAAGTAGGAAAGTGGGCAGGATTAGGTTTCATTTAAAAGCTTCAGTGGCAAGCGTTGTTTCAAAACCAAAGAGGAAAGTTGCCAGCTTCTCGGTTTGATCAGGGGAATGAAGAGAGGAATTAAGCTTCTTGGGACATTTTTCCAGGTTATACAATGAACTAATAAACTCCCTTTGAATTCAGTGCTGATTAAAGTCTTTACAGACTGCAATAGTACCTTTTTTTTTTCTTTTAAATCCAAAAAAAGCAACAGCAAAGTAAGTTTCTTCTATGTATTTTCCTGGTGTAGCACCTCAGCCATGACCTAGCTGGAGATCCTCCCTTTGGTGGTCTTGGCCTGGGGCTGAGACCTGCCAAGTTCAGAGTAAAACAACCAATAAATGGAAACAATTTTGAATTCCTGGCTGAACAAAGATGGGAGAGACTGGAAATTTCTCCTTTCATGTAGACTCCAGATGTAATTTTTTTCACTTTTTTTCACATGGAACTTGAAAAAACAGGAAGGAACAAAAGTGCAACAGAAGTATTTCACCGAATAAAATTCCAAACCGAACTAATTTCTTGTCACCCATGGCATTCATTAAAGCCATAGATTTTATATGTTATATCAATGTTTTCATTAAAAAATAGAACTCACTTTGAAGTGCAGTTTATGAGAATATTTTATTCCAAAAATATCGATACAGTCTTAGCCTTCCCAAACATTTAATTGGGACACATTTTTGGGAAATGTTTCTCCTAAGTGAATGTGGCAACCAAAAATATTTTTGTCAGTTTTAAATGCTGAATTTGAATACTTCTTCAGCAGCAGTTTGAAGCAGGCATTTTCCAATAAAAGTTGCATTAACAGGCAAGACAAGTAGAGGTAGGTCATTAAGAAAGATTGTGGGGGAAGAAAAAACAACACATTTTTCAAAAGGTTAGGAACTGGTGTTGTTGATGATGCTCTCAGCAAATCAGGGAAATGAAGACAGCAAGGAAGGAATGATAAATCATAGCAGTGAATGCAACATGTGAACGTTGCTTCCCTCCTTAACCCAGAACTTAAGGTGGGCACTGCCCACTGGACTTGCTTTGAAGCAAATCTCACCCTTTTCAGCAGATCTGTTTCTGGTATCTGCAGGTATTTGTCCCATAATTTAAGTCAGTAAATTTTTAACTAGCAGAACTATTTTTCTGAACACAGGAAGGAGAGATCCCAAGAAAGAGACGCTGTTTCATTCCATCTCCTGATAAAGATGAACAGCAAAATAATGCTATTGAGAATAGGAGTCTTGATAGCTGTCATTGATTAAATTAGCTCTTTTCAGTTTTCCTTGGGCCTGATTTCTGTCTCTGCTCCAATTCTCATGGTCTGTCTTTATCAAAGCATCCAAAATGTTGGTCAGTTGAATGGACCCCAAATCAAGCAGAGTCTCCTCGCTCCTTCCCTCTCATCTCAGTCACCCCAGCCCTCAACACAGATGACATTGCAGCCTGCAAAGTCACACTCGGCCCCTTGGCGGCTCCTGCTTGGCTCAGTGAGAGCAGCCGTGCTGGTTTGCCATTGTACTGAGCCCACCAAGAGACTTGGATGTCGGAAAGGAGCAGATTTCCTCCCTATCATTTCAGCGCACACTGTCTCAGCCACAAAAAGGATGTCTTGTCATGGGGATTTGCTAAACCCGTGTTTATAATTAATCTGCTGTTGTCTACAGAGTGACTTGTGAGGCAGACATGGAAAAAGTGCAACATGGCCTCCTTTGGGCTATGCCAGGAAATGAGAGAAGTTTGGGGATGTTTCCTTTTTTATTCTTCGTGTTAAAATGACAGTAGGGGGTGACAGAAGTGAAGCACAGCATGGCTGATGCTATGTTTTGGAAAGGATGTTTCAGGGTCTGCTGTCAGAAATGCAGGTGAGGGAAGGCTGACCCTCCTAGCTGTGCTGAGCAAAGTCAGGCCTTTTCACACAAAAGCACTTCCCATTTGGACAAGGCACGGGTCAGGAATTTTAATAGTTGTACCCGTATTTGCAAGCAGTGAGGATTTCTGAATTTGGATTGTAACTTTGGAAAAAGCACACTAAAATACAAACTGAAATCACTTTAATTGCTGAGTTGGCTTCTGTCTTACAAGCAGTGAATGCCCACTTCTTGACTCTGCTTTTCTTCCCCCTGCCTCCTCTAGACCTACAAGAAACCAACTTTCTCCCATCGTATTTCTGTGTGGGTTGCACATTCCTCTTTAAATACTGTGTTGGTTTGGATGGGACACTGTGATACAGTCTCTCAGTAAGGGGGAAACCTCTCTGTCATTCCAGCAGGTCATAGAAAAGCACTAAATTAAAATAATGTGGCATGGTCATAGGGTCCATGTCAGGTGATGGCAAAAATTACATCTACCTCTAAAGTTATCACTCCTCCCCTGAGTGTGGAATTGCAGAAACACACTCCTGGATTTGGGGTAGTTTTTCACCTCCTAGGAGGCCTCTGAGATTATAGCCCTGTTATCCCCCTAGATGGAGGTGCAGGGGCTTATCCAGGCCTGACACACAATGCAGTCCTGGGCTGTGCCACCAGTGTGAAGGGCAAAGCACTGCACATCCTCCCTCGCTGGACCACCTACTGCCTCCCCTGGTGCATATGCAGCTTATCTTTCCCAACCACATTTTGCTTTCTGCTTGCTCAGTCAGCCCAAGCATGACCATGCCCAGCTTTGGCCAGGTTCTGACGTGTGTCTGCTGGCATGGTGAAGGGCATGTCTCCAGTCCAAAGTGACTTACCCTGACCTCACCAGTTAGCACACCCAGAGCATGAAGTCTACAGGGTGTCTCACCACCGTGGGTCTTTGAAGACAGAGAACATAGCATTTTCTCCCAGTTTCTTTCTTGTTCTCCACCTATTTTTCATGGAATTCTTGTAATATTTGATCCTAAATAGTTAAAATCTTACAAAGATGTTTTTACAGCATTTTGCTTTTTAAAAACAAATGTCAGACCACCTTAGCGATACGTGATGCCACTTGCCTGCACTTAATACATCTGCTGCACTACTACAAAACATTAAAGCAAGTAGGGGCCACTGGACTCCTAATGATTTATGGCATCAGCTCCTGTGTCCCTCTCTCCATGCTTTCGGTTGTGTCGTTGATGCTGAAGGGTGCAGCCTTACCCAGAAATTCTGGTGCCTCTTAAAACAATGGGTGTTTTCCCATCAAATTCAACAGGGCTGAGATTCTTTACCATTTATCTGCCATTTGTCTGTAAGGAGGCAGCAAAATTTCTGTCTCGATGGGTAATATTATGGGACTATCAATCACAAACAGATGAATAGGAGTCATTCATTACTCATCCTAAAACAATATGCATGTGCCAGAGGGGCTGAGTTATAAGTCCATTTCAGTGGCTGTGCATGGGTATATGTTCAGGGAAAGTTACATTTTTGCAATGAGTGTTTAGGGAAATAACAGCGTGGCTGCAGTTCTCCATCAAGTCCCTCTGGCAAGGTTCTGTGTGACAGGAAGCAAGTCATTAGGTGTTAGGCGAGAGAGTATTACACTTTCTGTCTTCTTCTGAGATATGAGTTGAGTTGGGAGCTGGCGAAATGAAGTGGATCCATGAACTAGGTCTTTAGATAATGGATGGGCCCTGTAATATATGCAATTTGAGAGCCGAGAAGACTGCGTATGCTGACAAGACAATGTATGTGACTGGAAGTGTGGAAATGTGGGTGCTTTGTGGTTATTATATGTTTGAAGGACGGAAGAAGATGAATCCCCTTGACCTGACAGTACTTCTGCAATAGGGTTGTCTAAAATTGGGAGATTACTTTTGTTGGCAGTGCATACTTTGAAGACAGTCTAAAAAAATCAGTGTAAAGAATAAGCTTTATACATTTTAGGAACTGCTTCAGAACCTACTGTTTTACTGGGACATGATCATGTAGGAATTAGGAGTTCTCTCCCAAGGAAGGTGGACATTTCTTCCCAAAAGGATTGCCAGGCACTGGAACAGGCTGCCCAGGGAAGCACTGGAGTCACCATCCCTGGAGATGTTTAAAAGTCATGTAGATGTGGCGTTGAGGGACGTGGTTTAGTAGTGGGCTTGGCAGTGCTGGGTTAATGGTTGGACTCCATGATTTTAAAGATCTTATCTTACCTAGATGGAAGAAATTTAAATATATTGCCTTGTCTTATATAGTTTCTTAAGCCTGTTAGAAGAAAAGAAAAAAGGCCAAAAATAGTAATCCATTACTGTGATTTTAAACATGTGAATCATCAGAAGAGCAGTTCAATATGACACTGTACAGCTTCAGTTTAAATAAAAGCTTTCCTGCAAATATAATTAAATAATGCTTAACTAACTGAAGTATTTCTTGCAGACTGACAGAAATGGTCAGTGTGTAAGTGGCTGAACATGATGTAAGGGTCTTATAATGTGGAAAAATGAAGATACACATATGGCTGTTTAACCGAGGAGGACAGAAATTAAGAGACTGAGGAAGAAAAAAAAAATACTGTTTTCAGGTACTGAAGAGATCAAAAGTCAAGAAGGCAGTGAAGCGAGTGGCACAGCTTGAAATGAAGGGTTTTCTGCTGTTAATACTGAGGTAGTAGGGAAAGAGCAAGGAAGGAGGCGTTGAATGAAATGAATGAAGGAAGGGGAAGATCAGGCCCACAGATGAAATCCTGAGTGGAGAGTTGTGGAAACAAGCAAGGTTTTATTTCTGCATGTGCTCTCTTCAAGCCTGAGCCATATTTGCTGCTGAGTTCAGATCATTTGCCATATCCTGGGTATATAAATTATACATATACATACATATATACATTATAGATGCAGATAATGTGCATATACACATATATAAAAACATATAAGGTACATGTAGATAATACATAAATCAGCAGGTGGTGACTGCACAAGGGTGAGATGAGATCCCTGTGCTCGGTGCAAGTGACACGTGAAGTGACAGGTGGGGACACACGTGTCCTGCAGGGCCGGGGACCAGCAGGATGCTGGGGCAGAGGAAGGAATGTGAGGGCAAGTGTGTAAAAACACACGCGAGTCCACAGCATGCAAAGACTGCAGACCAGGAATCAGTCGTGTGAAAGGAGATGTCCTTGAAGATTCAAGTTCAGCGAATTGGATGGGCTTGGTAGGCCCACAGCCAAAGGACAAGCATGGACACACCAGGAGGGAGCAGTGCAGGAGAGAGAAGAAAAACCTTTGCTTGGCTTGAAGCCAGCTCACATTATGTCTCCATCTATGGCTTCAAACAGGGGATTCGAATGCAAAGCTTGACTAATGGAAAGAGATCAAAGTGATTATTCTTTAAATCAGTTTCCTCCCTGCTGGCCCTTGAGCAGGGCTGGTGTGACAGGCAGCCAGGAGCCCCACAAGCACCAGTGGCCATGGTGTGATGGCAGTGCCAGAGATGACACAACAGATGGAAAAGCCCTAGGGCAGAGAGGTAAAGCAGGTGTCAGTATTTTCTGTCCTGGAAGGTTACAAAGGTTCACCTTCATTCATTTTTAAACCAATTTAGTTAATCTGGTGCAAATCCTTGTGTGAACACATTAAGAGCTGACTCGAGATAGACCAAAATGATGGAAACCTGCCTTGCAGAGACTTAAGGAGCTTAGACTACTTAGTTTATCCCATAGAAGGTGAAGAGTTGACTTTATTATTTTCTGCACGTCCCTATGTGAAAGAGAGAGATTTGATAGCAGACAGCTTTATAATCCAGCAGGGAAAAAGAAATAAGCTTTCTGGTGGGTGGATGTTGCATATAGGTAAAACCTTATAAAATGAAGGCCTTGTTGCCTTTGTAAAATCATGGCTCAGGCCTGTTACTTCGGCTAAGTAGAAAAGGACTGTGGGAAAGAGACACAGCTGAATTAGGGGTAGAAAAACATGTTATATAACCATCACGTGTTCACATTGTGGTGTGTGGTGGTTGGTTGAATTATGTTTGTTGTGCTTTAAAACTATATAAACTGATAACTGGCTAACTGCTTAAAAAGGCTGGGTTTTTGCAATAAAGGGGCTCTCCTTTGCACCTGCCTGGGAACTCTGCATCACTTCTTATCGCAACAGGCGGAAGCTGAAGCAAAACAGGGTAGAAATCAGGTCTACCGTTTTGCAAGGAGGGAGTGAACTGGAGGAATAAATTCCCAGGGGTTGGAGGGACATGGTAGACAGTTATCAGGATGCCTTGAAGGCATCAATTTCTCCTCTTCAGCCGCAGGGCTAAGATAGACACTCACTTAAGAGAGTTGCTTCACTGAGCAGCCCATGTAAAGCCCACGTTAGATGCCCATGTTAAGTGGACTGGGACTTGATTCCACCTGCTTTATGGTTTAGTGATTTTTTAAACCAAATGACCTTCAAGAAAAGAGTGGGGTTTTAGGCTTCACCACATGCACCTGTATCCAGTAGGTTTTCAACCTTTGGCTTTCAGCAGATGAAGTGAAACTGGTCATTTTTAGTTTCTCAGTGGCAGATGAAGGACAGTAGGAAAAATATCAGCTCTGTTATCATAGAGCATAAACAGAGAGAAGTGAAAGTGAGTGAAAAATAAGGTCTGTGGGACCTGAGGCCTCAGTAAGGAAATTCATCCAGAAAAAGGATGATTGTTTTTGTAATTTGAACGTTCTCCAGTATTTCTACGGTTGTGGTCCTCAACCACACCCAGCCCCCAGCATATGTGAAGGATATAACCCCTTCTTCCCAAAAATGTATTAGGTCAATCAGAAAGTCACTGTCAGGAGCATCATTGTCTTGGGAGCTGAGCTGTGCCAGGTACTTCTCCTAGCAACAGGGAAGGCACCTGGCTGCTCACCACCCCCATCTCAGACCACTTTGACTGCCCACAGATGTTCCTGGTGCTAATTCAGAGTAGATGGTGTGAGACAAAACCTATCAGTTGACAGGTCGAATTTGTATTAAAGGAGGAACAAGAGGAGGAACACTAGGTCAGTTCTCAGCTCTGTTGTTTTTCCCATTCCATAACCAATTATAGCCAATTTTTTAATAAGACATTAGGAATCAAATTACCAATTACTGCAATAGCTGAGTTAGCAAAGTATGTCCCAAAAGCAACATGTGAAACTTCGTCTTATGTGAGATTTTTGCATATCTGCTGGGGTGGATGTGAGTGCTGCTTCCTCTGAGTGCTGTGGGTGAATGCAGGAGATGCAGCATGTGGTGACTTACCTGGAGAAGCTGCTTGTGCAGTCAAAATGCATCTGCAGGCTCAGGTTTGGTACAAGAATCAGCCCAGCCAAAGGTGTGTTGCCTTGAATGCTTCCACCACCATGTTATTTAATCTTGTTATATTTCTTCCCTTTGATCACTTCTTGTAGATGAATTTAATTTCTCTGTAACTAATTTAGAGCATCATACAAGGCAGTTCTCCATGTTCATTATAAGGGACTTGCCTAATTTTTTTTAGTTAAAGTTTGCCTCCCTCTTGCTATTGCTTCAGTTTCATGAGTGTGTTAATTACTTTCAGTTACATTACTTGGAAACTCATTAGTGCATTTTTATTAAGCACATTATTTTCTGATGTTTCTGCCATTTTTATCATTCCTCACTTTTATTTTCCCCAAGTTTGAGCAGTGAAAATTTGAGGGACATGTTACAGAGGGAGAATTCCCCTGTTGCCAAATCATATTTTGCAGAAGGGTTCATGTTCATCAATTCATTTCATGTTTGCATATTGCATGTCACTGCCATTAAGAGCAAAAGCCCTGAATGGGTGATGAGGGCTTCTGTTCTGGCATTCAACAACTCTGAAAAATCACTACACAGGAAACTCCTGTTTGACTGCATCTGTCATTACAGAGAAATATAGAAACCTAAAAATCACATTATTCTCCACTCTCTCCAAGACTCATTTTAGAGCAGCTATTTGGATCCCTGCCACATCATCTTTAAAAAAAAGAGATGCCTGTACTTGTGATATTGTCTAAAATGAATCTTCAAACATGGATTGTTAACTGCACATCCCTTATGGTCAATGACTTAATTAAATCAGATACTGATGACCTTAAAACTAATTTAGCACTTTCATGCATACTCTTGTCTGTTTGATTCACGTCAAATACGAATCCAATGGTGAAATCTTACTCCAGCATTAACAGTTGCATCATCCTGAAATGAAGCACAGTAGCTTGGTTTGCACAATGAAAATTAAATGGAAGCAACTTATTCTGGCACAAAATGTGAGTTGCTGGTCAGTTAACTAGAGTAAAAGGAGCCATCGTGTTGCATTATGTTGCAGGTGAGATGTGTTCCACAAGCTGAACAGCTGAAGTATATTAACAGTTGCCTGCCCGCAGTCACTATTGGATATCTCCACACTGATTAGCAAGAATAATCTCATTGTATACTCATTAAAAGAAATTAATCAGTGGAAGACATCTCAACAGAGATGTCCCGAGTTTCTGCACCTTGGACTATAATGAGATTTGAGAGGCATATACAGAAAACAGAACCAATTTTCTCTGGGCTTCTATCAATGCTTTAAAACCTTAGAGAAAAGCATTCATTACACCATTTACCAAGTGGCTGAATTTGTAAGATGTTAAAAAAATGCATTTCCACCTCTGCTTTTCTTCTGCTTGCCAAGCTGCCTTTCTGTGCCCCAGCCTGCTTTCTGTGCCTGTCTGTGCTGCCTGGTGCTGCTCACCTCAGCTCACCGTGCTGCGTTCGTCCCCAGGTATGACACCATCACCAACCAGTGGGAGACCATCGCCCCCCTGCCCAAGGCCGTGCACTCGGCCGCAGCCACCGTGTGTGGGGGCAAGATCTACGTCTTCGGAGGGGTGAATGAAGCCGGCCGAGCTGCGGGGGTCTTGCAGTCCTACATCCCTCAGACCAACTCATGGAGTTTCATAGAGTCCCCCATGATTGGTAAGCCATGTGTGTTGTCAGAGCAAACCTCTGTGCTACAGGTTTCTTAATGCCTTTGCAGAAGGCAAAGGAGTTGTGGGGTGGGAGGGGATGTCCCTATAACATATTGGCCGGAATGCATGGATATTATACCAGAGAAGCAATTACCTGGGTCTCCACTGAAGGCAATTGTCACTCATTAATACAGACTAGTTACCAGCTAGAAGTGATGAGTTCAAAGCAGAGGAGAAAAGAATCAGTTATTAGGTATGAGCAATTAGCCATTTTAGATTAAAAAACTCTCCGAGTGCAGTGAAACTTCGTGGTGGCATCATGTGTTGTTCCATGTGGGTTCACAGCACTGCTGAAGTAGTGCATTATCACTCATGGGTTTGTTAAAATGCTGCCTGTCCGGTAGGAAGTGACAGCCATTCTGAACTGGGATTTATCAGTGGTGTCCACAGGCATATGTGCTTCACAGGCTGACATCTTCAAGACGTAGTGTATTAAAAGTGTATTTATTAGTTTATGATGCCCTTGAGCTCACCAAACATAAAGAGCAAGACGAGAAACCAAATTTTCCAATGTACCAGCCAGTGTCAGAGGTGGTGACTTCCTTCCAAAATTAGAACAGCACTCAGAAGTTTGCAACTTACTTGCTTTCTGTGGTGATTTGCACCCTGAGTGTTTAGGCTGCTTTTGGAAATGAGGTTTAGTGTTTAGCTCAGAGAGGATGCTCCTGCAGGCAACAGCTGACCTAGGTCGTCTGCTCTGCACTGGGCTGTGCCAGCCTTCAGTCTGGCTAAACTCAAGTGGCCAAAGAAACAACACACACACAATCATTGCAGAGAAGCTGCTTTTGGACTGGTTTGCCTTCACATCCTAGTTCAGAGAATCATACAGTGGTTTGGGACCTTTAAAGGTCACGTAACCCAAGCAATAAGCAAGGACATCTTTCACTAATTCAGTTTGCTCAGAGCCCTGTCCAACATGACCTTGAAGTTTCCAGGAATGGGGCATCTACTGCCTGTCTGGGCAACCTGTTCCAGTGTTTCAGCATTCTAAACCTCTTAGTCATGTTGAAACTGTGACTTCATTTTAAAAAAAATCATCTTTTCATTACTGAGCCTTAGAGCCATAGGAGTAGCAAGTAGGAAATTATAGAAGGACAGCTGTAAGGTATTCAGGTAAGGCCTAAGCATATTCAGAAACTTAGAATAAGCTGCTCTTTCTGTTACAGCTTGTTACAATGATCCCGACCCTTTTGCTGGGGTTCCCTGGTAGATCAGGACAGGAGGAGCTGGCACTCCGTGGCTGCAGCCTCCCCTGCACAGACAGCGCGGCTGCTCCCGTGTGCTCTAACACAACATGACGCGCGTATGATGGGCATGAAGCGCCCAGCGGGAGGGCGTTAGCCGGCCAAAGGCGTGTTTATGTAAGACAGCAGCACAAACAGCCCCACTGCCTGGCTTTTTCCATCACGTGGCTACAGCTATTGCTGCTCCTTTAATCCATTGACTGACAGTATGAGGTTTTCCTGGACTCACAGCATACTGCAAAAATGAGTGCAGTATGCAAAGTTGTGTTCCTATTCCTTACCATAATAGTACAAGCACCACAGGAGCCAAGGAATCATCCCCCGGGCTCGTTGGGGTCTAGCAAGCGTCAACACCATGTGTGTTTAAAAAAAATCATCTTAACCATCCCAGAGCTGGGTTCATCACCCATTGTTCTAATAGAGTTGTGCTATTATTTCTTAATAGTACTTGTGAAGTTAAAAGATGGTATTTATGTTTTCTTGGTGTAAGCAAAGTTCGTTAGTTAAGCTGAAGGTATAAAATATATGATAAAACAAGGAGTTCTTTGTTGGGTGATGTATAACATCAATTTACTTGCAAATAACTTTAAACACAGTCTGAAAAATGGCAGCCCAATGGAGAATGTCTGGGAATGTGAACTGATGTGATGCCTGATCTTTCACTACAAGGCAGTGGGAATGCTGGAAATAAATTTCAATTTCTCCAGCTCTACAGAAACCATAGCATCTCCTGTATTTTTAAAGTATCCCCCCAAGAACTGGATGCAGTGCCAGGTACAGTACAGTCTAAAAGAAAGAGGAAGTAGAAGGAGCCTTTTGCAAAATGGAGCTGGGATCAATCCTGGCACGATCACTGCCTGAGTGCCTCTGACAGCCTCAGAGCCTTTTTGTGTTGATTTGTGAATTCCTAAGGTGTACCCCTGAGCTAAGGCAACTGAGATGTCTGATGGTGAGTTGTTACGAAGTCACCCTAGAGATCAGTGAAACCTGTTTGACCTCAAATAGGACAATAGTTTATTTAAAAATGCCTCCAGCATGCTCAGATATGCAACAGTAGCTGCAGGTATTGAAAGCATCCAGGGTCTGTGGAGATTTTTAGACCAGTAGCACCTGTCTCAGTTCACTGTGGTATTTTATGATAGAGTTGAATGCAGCGTGGCACACGTTTGAACCCAGCAGGTCCATCTCTTTCAAAGCATCACGTGCCAGCCTAACCCAAGGCAACACTGGCATCAGTCATGGCTCGTGTTTTGTCCAATCTGAGTGGAGGTGAAGCAGGCTGAACACTGATATCCTTTCCGTGCAGAGGAGATACAGACTGGGGACTGTGGCAAGTCCACGCAGCTCAGCCCTTGCTCTCTTCTGCCTGGATTTCTTCTAGGAATATGCAGTGAATTCACTCCCAGTTCCCATTTATTCTTCATGCTCCAGCTGTCAGGAGGTGTTGGGATGTGGATGCCTGCGAGCAGTAGGTCTGACGCCAGGCTCACTGACACAACTGCACACGGATGCTGTGGATGCCTTTGGGCAGGTGTTGGTCACACACATCCACATTTGGGGAGGAGAAGGCCTTTCTCAGTGCCCCATCCTTTGCCCTGTGTCTGTCCTTCCCACGTTGGAGTGGGCAGATGTTCCTGCAGCAGTGCAGCCCACAGCTGGAAGTTACTGGGATAATGGAGCTTCACGGGGCTTTCACACTGCGTGTTTTTGGTAAACACCAAAACCTTGCATATCTCCTTCTTGTGTTTTTAGATGTAAAACCAAAAGTCCTACATGAGTAAATGAACCCAGGCTACGTACTTGCAGCACCTGCCTTTCCATTTCTGGCCAAGCTGTCCTATATAGCTGTGCTAAAAATGTATTCCATGCCCAGCTTCCTGAGCTTTGTCTTCTTTAACAAGATGGCCATTGACATGCTGAAGTCAGGGATTCTAAGTAAGCCTCATTACTTGGTCACTGCCTTTTAGTTCACACCGTGCCTTCATGACAGGGCACTGAAATATACCTTTTTTTGATACTCTGAACAGTCAGTGTGGAATTACAAGTTTTTATTAATGTTTCTGGATTGTAAGAAAACCAGTATTTAATTACCACCACTATTAAATTTTAAAATCTGGTGAGAACTAGAGAACAGGGATCTAAGTTCTGTGAGTATTTCTGGTTTCTAATCCAAGTATCTAGTTCCTTACCATACCATTTACTCCTGCAGTGATATATCTGACCAAAGTGAGACAATCACAGACCTAAGAATGCAAGATCTATCTGGAAAACAGCACTAGAAGCATCTGCACATTTTTTACTGCAGTGTCCTGTGGCTTATTTTGGTTAAAATGCATAATAATAAAAATTTATTTTTTGACTTTACAAGAAAAATCAGATATATGTCTTGGCCCTCTCCCAAGGCCAATAGTTTGATATTTGTGGGGGAATATGTCTGGCTTTCACCTGAAAGACCCAAAGCAATGAGTGTTTCCTCTCATTCTTCAGTGTATTTTTCTTTCCATGGCCAGTTCTTAGTGTTTTTCACCCTACTAAGCTTGAATTTTTATCTCACCCATTTCTCCTCTGTATATGCCATGTCCTTCCCGCAGAATGACTTTTTCCACTCCTCAGTGTGTTTCCCTATCTATTCTCTGCCCTCTGCCCTGCAAAATCAGTATTTTTGTGTTGCTGTTTATCAGATGTCCTCCTTTTCACTCCTATCTCTCCTTCATTTCCATGCCTGTTCTTTTTCCAACATTCTTCAGTTCATCAACCTCGTGCCCATAAATTTGATGCTAAAGCTGCCCTGCAGTGGCAGGTGGAACCTCCTGCTTTGGCATGGGCCATGCCCACCACACATACAGAAAATGTGGTGTTTGCAAGCAAGGACACTCGACTTTGGGGTCTCCAAGGAGGGTTTGCTCACGGGTCAGTGGGGAAGCCATAGGGCTGGGTGGACAATTGTGTATTTGGGAGAGATCAGCCTGCAGGAGAGCTCAGAGCCTGTAGGGTGACATCCAAGCCCTCACTGTTCCTGCAGCAGCTTCACCTGGGCATCACAAGCTGTATTAAGGATCAGATCACAGTCTCCTGGTTATCCTATGGCCGTGCCATTCTTGAGTTTGTCTGCAGAGTATTCAAGGAGAGGAAGAGGCACTTACTATTAAAAGCAGGCTTAGTTTGTATTAACCAGACTCCTTTCTCTAATCTGCTCCATCAAGTGCATCAACCTCCCCACCAGGCACCCACACCTGCCAGGAGACAATTTGGTTGGAGTTCTGCCTGGACTGCTGGCACTCCCACATTTCTTCCTCCCAGTAAAAACATTTAACTAGCTTGGTTATAACAACCTCATTCCGTATGAAGTGCTGCTGCTGGTTATTGCAGTGGCCCTTCAGTCCCTGACCGAGTACATTACCGAAGGCAGTGTAAGATCTCTGAGCAATCACAGAAGGGAAAGCAGGACTGTGCTACTTGGCCGTGTAATGTAGGGAGAGATGTGAGAGCCATGGACACATCCCAAGAGCAGTCTGACCTCCCTGAGGGGCACAGCAGCAGGTTAAATCATCAACCTCACGTGAAGGGCACCTCTGGCTCAAGCACTGTCATGGAGTGCACACTCCTTCCTCCCATGGCCTGTCACAGAATAGAACTACTGGCTTATTTTACTGTAGCAACAGAAAAGGAGAGTGATGTTACCATGTTATCCACTTGGAGAGAAGATTACCTTTTACCTATTATTTCATTTACATTTATTCTGCCTTATAATCTCAAGTGTCTTTGCTGATCTCAACAAATCCCATTTAAGATTTTCCAGCCTGAAATGGATTACTATATCCAACAGCCTCAACACTTAAACTTTGGAGAGGAAAGGAGGCTGCTTCTCTGTGTCCATGCTTCCTCTCCCCTCTCTTCCTTTTCTTCAGCAGTCTTTTGAAATACCCAGTGGCCCCGCTGTATCCCACAGAAACCTCTGATACATAAAAGCTCATGTTCACGCTCAGTAGCATTGTCCACCTCCTCTCCAGCTTGCTGCACATTGACCAAAAAGCCCAACCAGAAAATGCTTCTGCAAAATTGGGCTCCCCAGCAGCTGCCTTGCACTGTGACCATGTTAAGGACTTCAAACAGTGACAGAAATTGGAGTCTCCTGAGAGTTTGCATGGGCATACCAAGCCCTGAAAAAGACACCACCACAGGAAGCATGTGGGTTGCACCTGGGATGAAGTAAGGTTAAAGATTGAAGGTGGTCATCCACACCTATCAGGAATGATGACTTGACATTTCCAAAATCCCGGTATCCATGAACAATTTCTGTCCCCATGGTAACAAAACAAAAATAAAACCCACTGTTTCCTCTCTGCCTCTCTACCCTCCTCTCTAGAAGGGTGTCCCTCAGGTCTTTTTGCCGTATCTTCAAAAGGAACAAGAGACTTTTCTGTGAACTTCTCCCTTCCTGAAAGAAACAGCAAAGATTTTTCTGTTTTTCTGTCTCAGACTTACTTGATACCAATTTATGAAATTATAGCTAAAGACAAAAGCAGTAAAAAGACAACAGATAGGAGATGTATTGAAAAATTGATGAGAATCAAACACGATTGCCTCTTAAAAAAGGAAGAAAAAGAATATCAGACTGTCCGCCTATTCAAAAAGGGAAAAAAAAAAGTCACTATAAAAATACCCAAGGGGTTTCCCTCTCATTCTTTAACAAAAAGAAATGTGAAGTCAGTGATTCAGTCCCCTGAGAAGTCACTGTTTCTGCTGTGAGGGAGCCCCACATAATTTCCCCATGAGATTTGGGAGCTGAGGGGGTTTTTTTAATGCAAGAGTTTCATTCTCCTACAAAACTATGCCAGTTGGAGAAAAAGCCCAAGAAGAAGTGATAATTAAATATGGAAAAATTCTGATGAGTGTCTTAAGTGGAAAAAATGTCACATATGCAAGTCTGATTTGGAAAGGGATGTGAGCTGGGTTGTTAGGACAGATAAGCCTTTTTGATGAATTATAGTGGCTTAGTGGCACTGTGAAGAAACTGAATACTCCTTGTTCTATTTTCTGGATGAATTAGTTTCTTCCCATCTGTTCCCAAGGATCAGTGACATTTTCCTAATACAGCCGTGGTTTTTTGACATATGCCTGTAGATACTCGGCGTAGTAGGAGCTCAACTTTAACCCATCACATGGGTTCTGTCTGTTTTCCTGCCGGGTGCTGCACCCCTGTAGGTCCCCCTGGGCACGTGCCAGTGTGGGGTGGGATGAACTGAGCCAGACCACCCCATGGCCATGCTAGGACAGAAGCAGACAGCACAAAACCATTCTTTTCATTCTAGTTTCACCAGTTCAAACCTCAATTAAGGACATTATCTCTCTTCTGAAGATGTTCATCAGCTTTTGCTTAACTCCTGTCAAATTAGGTCTCTGTTAAATATTTAATGGAATAAGGTAGTTTTACAAGAACCTCAGGGTTACAATGCATCGTGTAAGAGGTAAGCAAATCCCAAAATAAAGCTGCCGCATCTGGTTTAAGCCCATCCTTTTCTGTGTTCCTAAAAGGACACAGTCACAATGCTGTAGATGTGGGAGGAACATATAAATCCCTTCAGTGTTATGCAGAGGCTGTTATCAGAGATGTAGGAGCACAGTAAAGATGGTGTTGCACCTCCTCTCCAGCTTCTGTCCTCAGGTCTCCTTTGGAGGAGGTTGCAGGGGCTTGAAACCAGCAGGACTGTGTCCATTCTGATTCCCTGTTGGAGAGGCAGGGGGATCAACCTTTCCTGAGCATATGAAAATGCAGATTTTGGAAAGGCTTTAACTTACAGCTGCGAGTAGAGAACTTTTATGTGTCCCCTGACCCCAGGATGGCCTCCCAGGAAACATGCACTTCTCACCCCAAAGGGCTAAGACAAAGGGCTGAGGCTCCTGCTTCTGAGAGAACTGGTTGTGAGGCTTCTTTTAACTCAAAGCAACACATTTTCCCATCTTTTGTTCCCAGACACCGCTGATTGGTTTTGCGGAAATGTTGATTAAAAAAACTGTATCTCATCAAGACAGACATCATCATGAGAAATTTCAGCGCAACTGGCTCATATTTAATAATGTGCATATGGCGTGCTAGCAGCATAAGGGCCAAGCCAACTAATTAGATTAGAATTATTTTATTCAATAATTTATTATCAGTTTTACTAATATTTCTAATAATGCCACAGCTAGCAAGAATTTTAAAGCATCAGAAAATCTGACTGAACTTGACCCAGGATGAGAGAGTTGCTTAATTTCAAACTCCGAACCTCACACAGTTTGTTGCTAAATTACAGGACTGCTTGGAGACACACACACATCTGAAAATAAAAATGCAGGTGAATTTATGAGACAAATAAAGGTGAAAAAGAAATCGGGTCTCAGAAAATCTTCTGGAAATGTGTGAGTGACCTTCCCACAAGCAAAAGCACAATATAAAAGAGTATCAACTATTGGATATTATTAGGGGGGGTCTCTGTGCTGTGGGTTTCTGCTGTATTTAGCTGCTGCACAAGACATCTGAGCTAAAACTTGAAGCAATACAAAATTCTTAACCAATTTGACATCTTAATTTCATATGTAACTGTGGAACTTTCATGGTGACTCCATTAGTCTTCAGGAGAAAATAATTGTTCTTTACCAGTTTAGAGGGGTGCGCATACTGGGGGATGAAGAAGTGATGAACTTTAAAAGTGCCTTTGAAAACTTGGAGAGAGGAGAACAAACCAGGAAAGGTTTCCTCATTTTTCTTTCCCTAGCCTTGGAGGTTTAGAGAAACGTGACTTATCTATAAATAAGGGGAATGTATAAATAAAAAAACAGTCTCCAAACCTGAGCCTAAAACTGATCTCAGTGTTGCTTTCCATTGACAGATAACAAATATGCTCCTGCAGTCACTCTCAATGGGTTCATCTTTATTCTTGGAGGAGCTTATGCACGAGCAACCACCATCTATGACCCAGAGAAAGGCAATATTAAAGCAGGTCCCAACATGAACCACTCCAGGCAGTTCTGCAGGTGAGAAAAACCATTAAAATGGAATTACCGGTGCCTTAACATTTTCTGTCGATAAATAAGCTACTACAAGTGAAGGGGAGAGGGGAAGGGAGGTGTGAACCATTTGGGGTTTTTCCTCATCTCTTTTCTGTATGTGTTCAGGCACACAGCATTTCCCAAAGTGTACATTCAGCAGTCTATTATGGTTCACGTGTCTCCTCACGTTCAGGGACGATGGATCACGGGGAAGGATGTGTGTTGGGCTCCTCCAGTGATTACAGGAATGCTGTTCTCAGTTTGCCATGTGCAACTAGAGGATAAGAAATACCCTCTGTAGGAGAGACCATCATAATGTGGAACATGTTTTTGCTAACCAGCTAAAAGATCCTTGAATGAAAAAGAATACTGAGTAAGCACCACACACCGATATTAATTACTATTATTTATTAGGTGCTTTTGATTGCTTTTCGGGCTCGCGTCCCTGATTGTGGTCACAAGTTGAACAAATTTCACAAACTGTCTGACAAAAATAAAACTTGGCAGCCATTGCAGGTACTGGCAGCACTTAAAGGCCTTTTAAATAGTTTTACATGGCTGCTACTGAAAGACAGGCTTGTTTTGGGCTGTGCACAGCCAGCCCTTCACAGAGCAGATTCCCATGCTGGGGAAGGGCTGAGCTGTTGGTTTCCCTGGAAAAGCCACTGCTGGTCTCCAAACACTACCACAGGCACCAGGTGAAGGTTTGTTATCCGTGTCTGATGCAGCAGCATCCTGAGGCACTGAGCCAAGCCAGGGCGGAGGGGATGTGCCAGACAATGTCCTGACAAAACACTGGCTGGGGTGGGAGGAAGAGCAGCGATGGAGCAGCAGCAGGGCCCACAGCAGACCCACATCTTCCAAATACTCAGCCAACTGCACCTTGCTCCAGGGGTGTCCCTGGCCCCCATGCTACTGTTGGAAAACACCTCCATGCTTTAACTTGGATTTAGCCTTTCACTTCGATGCAATGAGAAAGTGCCTTTTAAGAAATCATGCTCAGTTTTTCTTTTGCTGTTTTTTCTCATTTCCACCTTTTTTCCCTTCTCTTTATTAAAGGGGCGCCCTCTCTTGGCTGCTGGAGCAGATATTGCTGTAAGCAAAGGGGTCAGAGCACCAGCTCCATCCCGAGCCAGCTCCATTCCAGTGGCTGCTGCCCTGTTCCCCTGCTCTAAGGGACACATCCTTCCAGTCCCTCCACTCTAGCAGGAGGCAAAGCAGGACGAGGAGTGCAGCATATAATGATATTTTTCTCCTGAAAACCAGAAATAACGGGTACAATACCACTCAGGATCAGAGCCCTAAGATGTAAAATGAAACATGAGGGAATTGGACATTTGATATGTTCCTGCATCTTCCCATCCATCATAGAGAGGGATGAGCTGCTCTTTGAACATCTTGGATTTGTAAAAAGTCACAAAAATCTGTTAAATATACAAGAGAAATTGCATGGCTGATTTCAACTGCTGGCTGAGCACCTCACCTGAAAATTTCCCAGGGTTTCTAACATGAAGGGATGCTTTGCTCTACACCCTGCAGAACAGAAGGACCAAGGAAAGTGAACTGGTGACCTACATATTCCATAGTGCTTAGGCACCATAATAAACTGGCTTTATTTAAGTAGAATTTGCCACCTATCCATAAAAAGTAAATTCAGGCTTTTAGATGACATATTTTTTTTAATGCCTAAAGCAACAGTGGACAGGAAACCTACATTTATAGTGGAACGGTCACCAAAAAAAAGTAGATATAATTGGAAGCAAAAAAGGTGCCATTTCAAAGGTTCTTGAATGTGCTGGGAAACAGTCAAGGAAAAATATTTCAGCCTAAAGGACATGTAAAGCCTGTGACAAACCGTAAATAAATCAGAATGTATGGAAATCGGGAAGATGGGGGGTCAGCAGTTACAAATAGGTTAAAAACTTGCTGCTGCTACAATGAGGCTGAGGGAACCAGTGCTGAGGGCTAATAGGGGTAAAATGAAAGGCACTTTAAATCTTTGGGGATCAAATTTGTAATTTTAATCAGTTATAAAACCACTGCTGATGAGACTGATGAGGTAGCCAAGTAAAATACAGACCGATTGGGTGGGTGTTTCTCATCTGTATTTGGAGGGGAACAGAGAGGTTCGGTTCTGTATTCTGCTGTGAGGGACCAAAAACAGTCACTGTTGGCAGCAAGGAAAGATGGGAACCCTGAAATTTTATTCTCAGATCCAGCAACCCAGCTGTCTTAGACACAGGTGTCTTTAGAGATTTCATTGAGAAGCTGATTGAACCACTAATGTTGATTTTTAATAACTTTTCAAGTTGAGGATGGATCAGGGCACTGCCAAAGTGTTTCCGTATTTTGAAAAGGTGAAAAGAAGAATTTCAGTGCAGCAATTAATTTTGCAAAGTACCAGCATCAAGCTAAGTGGTCTCACTTAGCCTCATGTTGGTCCTCTGCAAAATACCAGAGTGGTTAATTTGGGATTTCATCAACAAATAACTAGATGCTAATAAAATAATGAGCATCAATCAATGCACTTTTCTGGAAAATGAGGCTTGTTAAACCACCCTGTTGTCGTAGAATCATTTAGGTTTGAAAAGACCTTTGAGGTCCTCGAATCCAACCATAAACCTGACACTGCTAAGTTCACCAAAGGTGTTGGGAAGCCTCGTTCTTTGTTTTGGTTTGTAATAAAAAACGCCTGGCTGCTAAAGACAACTGTGACGCTGTAATATACTGCAATTTCTCCAAGGTATTTGGCTGGCATTATATGGAATTAACAAGGTGCACAGTAGAGAGATTAAATCTGCTTCACTGACAGATCTCAAAATGTAGTTGTTAATGAGAAGATACCATTGAGCAAGGCCACTGGTAGCAAGCATTTCTTCTTCTTCAGTGCTATTTAATACATCTACCAACAATCCGGGAAATAGAAAATCTCTCCTGATAAAGGCTGCAGGTGGCATAACACTTACTGGGTACAAAATATTACAGAAGGAGCTATTTTAGCAGTTACCTGAATATCTCAGTTGAACTGTCTCAAGCTAGCAGTGGTATTTTAAATACAAAGTAAGACATGGAGGAAGCACTCTCTTAGCAGCCCTGCTCCCTTGGAAAGCCAGGCTCTCAGAGGAGGACATAAAGGAGATCACTTAGAGCAGTACAACATGAGCTCGCATCGCAGTGCTCTGGATAAAAGGTCAGTGCAATATTGGAGATATAAAATGAGCCCTAACACCGAAATGAAAACAAGCTGAAGCTGGAGAGAGTGACTGCTGCCACATATGACACTGGCAAGAAAAGTGCAGGTCCTGGGTCCTGCATCAACATGTGGAAATGTCAGCAGAAGTTCAAAGGGAAGCTGCCAAAATGACCCCAGATTGCAAATCAAACCTTTGACATGAAACTCAAGGAGTTTATCAAAGAAAGGCTGAGAGGTGACTTGATCACTAGGAGCAAACGGAGAAGCTTTCAGTCTCGCAGACAAAGGCGTAGCAGGTTACAAGGGCTGGCAGGTCAAGTTACACATCTTGGCCTCAAAGTGAAGCACTTTCCCAACAGCAAGGATAATTAAACAGAGAAGCAGCAAGGGAGGGGGTGAACTCACCAACACGCGCTGTTTTTAAGAGGAGATTAGATACGTTTCCAGGAGAGATGCTGCCTGGGGAAATGTCCATGGCCTGCGTATACACAAGCTCAGATTAACTAAGCAGAGAGGTCCCTTCTGACCTTAGCCTGTGAATCTATAAATTCCTCATTCCACTCATTAGCATGGATCACAAAAAACATGGTTTAAAAGCAGCAACATAAACAACTTAAAAATTAACTGCATGCTATTGATCTCCTCTCACCAAGAATCACTCAATACTGAATTTGCTGGGAAAAATCTTGACCGCATCACTTTTATTTTTATCTGCTTTGTTTCTACATGTTAGTGATGAGGGAGCATGATAGCCTCGAGCAGAGGGAAAAGAAATGTGTGTGACATTCCCTGCCTATGAAAAATTAAAGGTCCGTTGAAATGGTTTTAATATCAAGTTAAATTACTTTTAATGAAAAATGAAAAATAAATGGTTCGGGTCTCCAGCTCACAATCAACAGAAGAGCAAATTGAGGATCATTTTCAGATTAAGCCCAGCCTGATGGAAGTCAATAAGAAATTCATGCTGATATAGAATTAACCCTTTGAAAGATGGTGCTAAATGAGAAAAGAGCTATAATAGGCCTGAAGCATTTTAAAATTCACTGAGAGGTTAAACACCTTCCACACAACAGGTGAGAGAGATATCTGACATTTCCCAAACATCAGGCAAGTGTGAGCTTTTTGCCACACACACCCCATCTGTTTGGCAGCCCCTATTCATTTGCAGGATCTTGAGATGGTGGACAGCAACCAACAGGAATGAAAAGCCAGGATGAGATGATCCCACCTCGCTCTGCCAGACACCTCCCACCAAAAAGACTTACAGATAGCCCTCCCTTTCAGTGTGGCAAGGCCTCCCTTTGCAGGTGGGAGTTCTCCCTTCCTGCAGTGCCCTTCAAGGGTTTATTTTTCCACAAGTGAAAAGAATACCAAATGCGTTCCTGTGCATGATTAAAAATTCCATATTCTGCTTGCTTAGGATGCAGGCAGCGTGCAAACCGGCTTGTGCTACAGAGAGCCTCCACAGGGCAACAGCGGCAGCGTTGTGGTGCCAGCAATAATTCCAGAGAAGCTAATTTAGTACCAGCAATTCCCAACAGACACCAAAAAAGCATTTTCTTCCTCCTCCTTTGACTGCTAACCAGTAGGATTTATTAGATGGTTCTGCTGAATGGAAATCTTTAATAAAACTTTGACTCAGGCTGAACAGCACAAAACCAGGGTCAGTTTGGGGATTTTTTTACCCCCTCCCCCGCCTCCTCTTCTTTTCAAGTAAGGCCTTGTTCTTGAGCAGCAAAGCATGGTGCCTCCTGTGCTGACCCGCCAGGCATTGCTGACCTACAGCACCAGCTACAGCCTCCCCAAGCTGGCTCCCTTCCTCCTTGCAAAGTTCACGATGACTCCAGGCCCTGGAAGGGGTTGGAGCATAGCTTGTTTGGATGGATATTCCCAGGTGCAGCTGTTATGGAGCAGCTTTCCTCAATGGCCATGTGCTTCCCGAGCCTACAGACAGGAAGATTGGAGTGTTCAGCCAGCAGCATTTGCAGCTGGAGGTGTTTGTAGCCCAGAAGGGAAAACCAAAATCTTCCAGCATATCAGAAGGAGACATAGGTGTGGGGCTGTGCTCCACAGACAGCGGTGAGATCTACTGCACCAGACTAATGGCAATAATTTCTGTAGGAGCTGATGACATGAAGGACTGTGGTGGGCATTAAAGCATAACTGATATAGACAGAGCACTCAGGCCATTACTGATGTGCTGTGGACTTTGGAGTAAAACACTGCTGGTTTTCAGCAACAAGTGACGATGCCACATGATGGTTTTGGATCATTAGCAAGGGCAAGTGCTCACGGAGCAGGGGAGAATATAACTGGAGCTTGGCCAAAACACCCACACTAATAATCCTGCTCCAAGAAGGGGCATGATATCCTTCTAATTGACCATGACTAATCTGGACCCTCATTTATCCATCTCATCGTAAAGATGACACTTCTGGCAGCGCGACACGGCCACCCGAGCTCGAGCCTTCTCCGACATAACAACCTGGCTGCCAGCGCGGCCGCTCTCAGCACGGGGGGCTGTCAGCTCTGCCACCAAACAGGGGACAGCGCCTTGGCTCCCTGACTGCCACCACCCACGGACACAATGCCAGCAGTGCCTTTTGCTCCAGCGCCACAAACCACCATGCAGGTGTCTCAAAAACGTCCCTGGTTTAAAAGAAAGCTTAAGGGGCACTTGCAGCTCTGCCTGGGCTGTTCCATGATTTTTTGGTTCAGTGATTCAGTTTGTCCATCAAGTCTTTTAACAGGCAGCTGTCAGAGAGGAACCTTCTCTGCCGTTTGCTCAGACTGGGCAAGGACTGAAAGGTGGATAGGCAGGGAAGAGATGCAAAGGGTGTTTAGATTACACAAGCACACCAGTCATGGACAGCCAAGTCCCCACCAGTCCTTGGCACACCTCAGCCTCATTGGGATTTTCCTGGGAGTGTGATCCAGAACTTCGTGGAGGCCAGCAGATGGATCAAATGACCCATGGCAGTGCGGGGAACAGTCACAGCACAACCTTTTGACACTGAGCATTGTTTGGGAAATGAAGGATGCCCAGGCACCTCAGGAGAATCAGTCAAAGGGCAGGGGAAGCCTCTCTAGTGAACAGCAGTAATTACCTGCAGAGTAGAAAGCTGGGTCATTCATTAGCCTGAATGGTGATAATTTGCTGAAACTCATTTTTTTTTGAAGGAGTGGCCGAATTGATCTGGATTTGGATGCCCATAAGCTTCACCCTGGGCATTCTGCTGGAGAGGTGGAGGTCTGGCTGCTCCACAGCCAGGGAAGTCACTGCCCCAAAGCCACCAGAGGGTTTGTGTCCCTGCAGCAAGGCCCTGTGGCACAGAGCTTCCTTCCTTCCTTCCCAGGCTCTGACAGCCTGTAATCATTTTATCTCTCAGGATTAATGGCACCAAGCAATAAACTCACATCTTAATTATTGTAATTATTTCTTTCTTTGTATGTCAGCCTTGGTAACGATGTTTTTACAGCTGATGGGATGGAAGGGAGGGGAGAAACGAAATATTGTCAGAGTAATGAAGAAAGAGCAATGAGCATACTCCTTTCCACTCACTTTTCTCAAGGTTTTAGAACCCACTTGAGTTTTCTATTCCCTAAGGTCCCAGAAATTAGCGGTGATTGTCCTAATATTGCAAAGTAGCAGCGATTTAGGATTAAATTCCTAATTATCTTAAGCACCTACCTGGCACTTTAGCCCCAGAGATGCCTGAATGTCTCCAAAGTCTCCTGCACATGTAAGTACCCACTGTGTGCTCAAAACTGCCTATTTCTTCATGGCAGGAGCAGCTCACTGCTTTGCTTAACCTCAGGCATGACTCACAAGCTAAGCATTATGCCAGCCTTATCTACGGGAATTGGATACAGAGGGAGCAGAATTTGCTCTAATCACCATTTAAAATTCATACAGTCTTCCAGAGGGTAGAATTCAGAATCCATTTCTTCCCCACTGTATTAGCACCATGACGAGAAGGTACAGGATTGAGCTGATTGTCCCACATGCTGGGCAGGAATTCTTTCCAGGGCTGTAGCCCAGGTTCCAGAGAACAAGGGCAGCACTTGCCCACTCACTGTAACCCCAAATCCAGAGCATGGGGAGGAGCCCAGACCCAGATCATTTTGGGAAAGTTTCCTTGGCTGCTCAGCTGCTCTATGGTGGCAGCAGCTCTGTCTCAGAGTAGCTCCTACAAAACGTGCCACAGAGAAGATTGCACTAGAAGGAATGTGGGTGGCTAAGATGCAATACTATGGACGCTGAAAAGTTAGAAGCAGAGAAATTCTTCAGCCTTTTCTCGGTGTTCTGTGAGAGCATTGCTTTCTCATGCAGACTAGACGAAAAAAGTGAAGACGGTTTTGTAAACTAATTCTTTATCTTTGCACCTGCTGTTGTTCAGTTAGTGTTGTTATGGTACACCGAGCAAAATATTTTAAAATGGGTGTTGAACAGCCTCCACCAATCATTCTAGGAGGTGGTTGACCAAGGGACCAATAGTACTATGCTACTCTTGCGAACCAAGTTACATAAACCGATTTATAATTATTTAAATATTCCACTTTTTCCTGAACTTTGATCGTGCCATTCTTCGCTGCTCTCAGTACGGACAGCGAAACAATACAAGAATTTGTAAAGGAGCCACGTCCCTGTTTAGAGACGTAACGTGACAGGCCCAAGGGAATACCGGCACTTAAGGCCAGGTTTCAGCTGTGCAGCATAGAGCCAGCAAGGAAGGGCTGGTGGCTGCTTGGTTCCTGTTCCCATGGTCACCTGTAGAGTCTTCCCTCTGGTCATTCCATTCTTCCCATCCAGATCAAAAGCTCCATGCAGAGGAATTTCGTCAGTTAATGAGCAGTGAGTGGTAGACCAGCCCCATATGTCAGTGGTGACTGAGGACTGAGACCCTTTCTGTAGTGGTGTGAGGTGCTGCCATCTACACCAGCATGTCCACACCAGTAAATTAAAACTAAGGCCGTTCAAGGGCAGCAGACCTTGATCATCAGCACTGATGGAACCAGCCCCAGGCTCCGTGCTCCACACTAATATTTGTTTCAATTACCCATTATTGCCCAGACCTATGTCTGAAGACAGATCTTTTTTGGGGATCTTTTGGAGTTTGTTTCATTTTTCCCACCTAACCCAAAAAAATTGATAAATTAACCCATTTAATTTTTATTTCTTTTTTGCATCAAGCAAAAAATGTGGAGTGCTGTTTTAATTAGTAATCAGCATTTCATTAGAGAACCAAGGCAGCAGAGCTGCTTTGTACCACAGTCCATCTCTGACACTGGACCCTCTTCCACATCCCAAATTATATCCCAAACAAGCTTCCATCTTCTTCAACTTCACAATCCAGAAAAAAAAAAGAGTGAAACAAAAACATCAACCACTACCCCAGGGCCTCATCTCTCAACTGCTCATTTCAGCAGCCCCTCCACCACATCAGGAGGCTGGGGTATGACAATCCTTCCCACTCCTCAGGCCAGATTTTGTAAGCTGTAATTTCCAGCCTGCCTAAATAGTAACTTGTTACTGTCCAGAAATGGACCTCCCACTCCTCAGCAAATACCCTAAGTCCGAAACTGTGGTTTAATTTGCACATTTGTCTGATTTACTGGGTTGGCTGGTCCTGCCACCTCTGCCTTCTCCTGGGCATAGAGACTGAGCCTTGGCAGGAGTTCTGCCAGGCAGAGCCTCTCTGCCACCAGCTCTGGCTCCTTTGGAGGTGGGCTCCTTCTCTTTCAAAGCCATCTTTCAGGATGACACTTGCTTTACTCAAGTCCTTATTCTTCCCCATTTCTCCCTGACGTTTGAAAAATAATTACCCGTGGTTCAGTAAGTTCATTAGCAAACTCCCTCAGGACCCTGGGCTATGCATCATCCAGCCCTGCTGATTTGAGGATAGGCTCTAATCAAGTGTTTCAAGTCTCTCTCTCCTTCCTCCTCCTTTCAGATTAACAGTTATTTTGACAAGATTCTCATTATTTCCTATTTCCTGGCAGTACCCAGGGACTAGGCTTATTTGAGTCCTCAGTGTTGTCATTGTGAGTTTATTTTTAACCTCGGGCTCTGCTTCTCCACAAGGACATCAGAGTCTTGTGTTCTTCAGAAGCACGTGGCTTTGTCGCTGCCATTTTAGTCCCAGTTTATCCTATGTCTTCCAGCACTCTCTGGCTTTTGCCTTTATCATTTTTTATCTTTTCTCTTCCCACTACTTCAAAATTAGCCATATGAAATTACCAAGCCTAGAGGAGCACTACACTTCACCTTGTTAGATCTAGGCCACCTTCTTGGTTGCAATAATTTCTCATCTTCCCCTCCCTCTTTTTTCTCCCTGCTATCCTTTGGCAGGTACATACTCTGCGAGTCTCCATTTTCCTTCCCAACACAATTATTCACCAGCTACTCTCAGAACGGACCCAGCCACCAGAAAAACCAGCGCCAACCCCATCCAGCTTAACAACATCTTTAAATCAACTTGGAAGGCAAATTTGGGCTTCCTGGCAGATGAAAAGCAGAGACACCCCCAATTTTGGCTTCCCCCCCACTCAGTGGGAAGGCAGCATGGGGCACATGGCAGCCCTGCACCGGTTTTTCCCACCCAGATGCCTCTGCCATGCTCTGCCATTTCCAAATGCACACATGGGAGCCCAGCCCCATCTTCATCAGCCCAAAGCAGTGTCCTGCCCTTTGCACAACTGCTGGAGAGGCCGAAGCGTAAATTAGAAGGAAGAGGAAGAGATGAGGCTGAGGGGCAATTTCTCTTTCAAATACCTCCCACACCTATGCACCTTCCCTCTTACAGGAGCCTATGGACCTTGGGATTAGCCCAGCCCCATTATTCTTGATTTACAAGAGATACCTGAAGTCAAACACTTTCACTTTAAGGAAGCAGTAAGGTCTTTTGTCTGCAGCCATTCCCTCAGCTGCACATCCCCAACTCTCAGATCTGTGTGGCCCAGATCCACTTTGCCATGGACAGCTCTGGGGTGCACAAGGACAAAGTGAGCGGGACCTCCAGGCCCTCATGCCAGGGCATGACCACAGGAAGGGCTGAAGCAACAGAACGTATTTTGAAGGTTTTTACCCCCCACCATTTTGCAGCATCCATTGACAATTAAAGGAGTAACTTGAATCAAGAGCTTATTCCAGCTGAGGTGGTGGGAACCCTAAATTGCTTGGATTGGTTTTGTGTGTGCAAAGTATTACAGGGACACACCGCCCTGCTGGTTTTGCTGCAGATCCCATGTGTGGGCTGGAGAAACATCTTACTTGGACTTTTATCTGTTGTTTACATTAGAGACAACAGTTACCTACCTGGCAGGAATACAAAAAGGATTAATTATGGGGAGAGAAAGGGAGAGGGAAGAGAAATGCCCACACAGCTTTATACAGATAAGAACAAAAGGTGTATTCTTTGTTTACCCCTTGTTACAAAAGATTAGGTTTGTTTTAAGCCTTAGAAGAAAATTGTTCAGTAAGACAACTAACTGAAACTAACTTTTTTTTTTTTAATAAACACAGTGCTGTGGTTCTGGATGGAAAAATCTATGCCACTGGTGGGATCGTCAGCAGCGAAGGACCTGCCCTGGGAAACATGGAAGCCTACGACCCTAAAACAAATACGTGGACACTTCTACCAAATATGCCCTGCCCCGTTTTCCGACATGGCTGCGTAGCAATCAAGAAGTACATTCAGAGCGGCTGATGTTCCCCAGGAGTTCGATGGAGAACTGTTTGTACCTGTTGAAAGCAGGCAAGAGGCATACGATTACGTAAGGAACAAAAGCAGCAAAGCCAGCCAGTGAACTTATTGCTCTAAAGTCTTGAATAGTGTCTACATTGAATGTAGAAAAATCATCCTCACCTTTTGGTGAACAAGGAGCAGAGAGCTCCGTGCTATGTAAGATATTGTAACTTAATAATGCAAGGGTGTCACTAGATGTTATAGTGGCACTTGTTCTGGACATCGGCTTTTGGTCAACCCAGGTGCAATAGAATTTCTCATATTTTTTAAGCTGGGGAGGAGAGGAAGAAAATAATCTGCATTTTACTTTAGAGCTCAAGCTTGATTCTTAAAATAACCATGCAGATTAGTTTTACTATTACACTTTAGGCATCAATCTATTTGAAAGGTCAAAGTGTCCTTACCACTTTGATTCCTACATTTGTTTTTAATACATGCTTTTCAATACCAGAAATCTTGTGTGACAGATGGCTTACGTTGATACCAGTCTTCCATCAGATCAAACAAATCTTTCAGTTCTCTAGAGAAGCGCCCAAAAGCAGGGTGAGGTGGGGACTGGGGAGAAGAAGAATACCCATCGGTAATAAATTCCATGTAAAATGATGAAAAAAAAAAGGTCTGTTGGGCTGGATGAGTTCCTGCTCCCGGTGGTTCTCATGTGGGCACATGTGGCTGTGCCCACGGTGGGGGTGGGGGGCTTCTAAACCTTTTCCTCTGGGTTTCTGCTGATGCACTTGGCAGTGCTCGATTCCTGCAGTGCGAAATGGAAACGGTTTGGATTCCAGAGGCATTCCTCTGATAAACCCACTCTTCACTCCTGGCTGGAATCGCAGTAAAACGCACAGCGTCGTGTGGGTTTGACACGTGTTCATCAAACACAGAAGATGCCTCCTGGGGCTACGCACTCAGTTTTGGCTCTCAACCAGAATTCCTTACGTTGGGATACACGCCACTATCTTTTATGTAAAGTCTGAGAAGTTTTTTGTTTTACTTTATTTTTCAAGTTCCTTTCCTAGGTGTGGAAGCCTTATACTTCTTATTTACAGTTTTTAAACACAAGTTTAAAGCCCACAGTAGAAAAATGCATAGACTTAAGCCCAGTATAAAAGACTTCAAATTATTACTATGTAGAGTTGTAAGTATATGCACAGCACAGGGGTTATATTTTTATATATATTAAAATATTGTCTATCCAGAGAGCATTGTGATGTGGAAATTCTTTATAAATTTATACATAAAAGGAAAAAATGGGAGATGGACTGGGTAACATAGAGGGGGCAGGGGAAAGAATCTTAAAATTCACCAGTAGGAAGTAACCCCAAGCTAAGGATTGTCTGATTTCCTTCCAAATAGAGGAAAAAAAGTTGCCATACTTGCCTTTGCAGACTCAAATCCCAAATGCCATACCAGTAATTCAAGAAGGAGGGTCCTGTACAGGGTGTGGGTGAGATCTTGCATTCAATATCTAGCTGAATTTCATACCAAATACAGTAGCCTTTTTATATGGAGGGAGGTCTGCCTACAGCTTTGGGGAAATCAACGCAGATGGTTAGCTAATCATCTTATTTTATTAATAATCATTTATAAAATAAAATTTAAAAAAAAAAAAAGAAATTTGTATCTTGCAGTATTTAAAGAAAATGTGCTCGAGTCGGCTGAGTCAAGCTATAGGGTGACTCGAGCCTCTCATTTTGACAGTGAGGTTCCAGCCTTTGTTATGCAGTTGTTTTATTTATTCTTTAAAGAAAAGAAAAATAATAAGCACAACAAAATTATATACTAGTATGTCATTTAAAGTATTTATGTCAAACAGGGTGCAAATGTGAACCTAAAGATTGGAGCACAAGTTTCTAACTGCCTGGGGCAGGACTAATTTTAGTGTTGGTGTGTGTCTACCTCCAAAGGAGGTGCTACCTGTCAACAAGACTGAAACACATTTGACATTTCCAATTTAGCTTATTTCTTCATTTCTCACACTGGAACAAAACTGGCTATTTCTGTGAATAATATTAAAAACAGGGTTATCTGTAATGGTATTGTATATAGTTTATGTTTACTGTTAAGTTCTTGTTATATTATAATAAATATATTTATAGATCTAGATTCAGCATCCAGATTGGATTAATTTTGTCATGACTGATCAAGAAAAAGCACTGCACGAATGGGGACTTCATGTTTCAACCCAGCCAGGGATGAAAATATATTCATTCCATCCAACTAGTTTCTCTTGCAAATCCAAAAATTTATTGCTAATACTTAAATGCTCAGAAGCCTCCAAAGTACTTTCATTCTCATTTCAGAAAAAAATTCTTAGAAGTAATTTTAGATTTTATTCAGCAAGACTGTTTCTTGTTCATCTATTTTCCCAAATGTACTACTAAGTAAACAACAGAAGGGCTCAAGATAGTTTAGGAAACAATCTTGAAAAAAACCCACTGATAAACAGCTTTTTTACTTTATTTTTTAAATGAAAGAAAGAATTTGTGCTGCACTGCTGCTGTGATGTCTAGAAGATGAAAGCTGCATTTGTCCTATGGTCAGAATTCCTTCATATCCAGTGTGGGAGCTCTGTACCTCACTGGATACATTGTTCAGAGAGCAACCATTTCATGTTTCATTAGGGTGTCATCTGGTAGTTGTAAAACTGGATCTGGAACAAAGATGAGCCAAATATAACTAGTCTCAAATACCACCACAGTGGAACATTTCAGCCGGATCTGAGGAGGTAATTTCTGTTCTGCACATTAGCAGGAAGAGCCTAACATTTATTGAAATTGTCTCTGGTTCTTACAGAGTATTTAAGTGCGTGAACTGCAGTTTTTAAACATTTTAGTTTAGGCTTAGTGGCTCAGGTTGAACAGCCTGTGAAGATTACTAAAAGCCTTGCAATTCAGTATTACAAAACCATGCTGCAGTAATCCAGACCAAGTGGGGTGAGTTGCCAACCTTTCATCAAGGCTCTTGCAAGGGTCTCTTACTCAGCACTAGTCAATAACACTTGGTAGGATGAACAAGACACAGACTATTTACTTTACTTGTATGTGGAAATTATTTTAGTTCCCCTCTGGGAAGTTGGCTGAGCACTTTTGCCAAATGAATCATAGGCACATATCTGCTCAGAGATTTTCTTCTTAAAAGCTTTAAGAAATTCAGGGGCAGGCTAGCTCAGCAGCCTGATGATGATAAAAACTCTTTTATTCACTGGTGTGACTCTCCCCTGGCTCACCTGGGAAGGAGAGTGATCTCCAAATGGGGCTGTTCACTGCGTTCAGGTAATCACCTACCCCTAACAATTTAAACAAGCCATCCCCCTTTCTCCCGTTGTTTCATCTAGTGGCAAACATGCTGTACTAATAAAACCTCAGCAACCCCATCTTTTAATTAACTGCAGGTAGGTGTTAAAGCTGAGCTTAGCACAGTGCAACTGGAGCACTAATTAAGAGCGTTGGGTACACTCCAGCTTGCCCTTGGAGGGGTCCAGACAAACTGATCGCCAGCACGAGCACCCGCGTTCCGCAGCCGCAGGGATTAGCCAGGAGAGCAGCTGCTCCCGCCCGGCTCCACCAGCACAGATATGTTTAATCAGCACAGATGGAACAGGCACAAGTGGCTTCAGGTACCTCAACCACCCTCCCCCAGCTTCTCATGAAGAATTTCTCTGAAAAAAAGGGTAAACTGATCCCAAAGCTTTTCTCTGCTGTTTCCAATGCCAGGGCAAGGTCTCAGAACCACACTACCTCCCTATCCCCACTGAAAAAGGGTGACATAGTGTAATGTAGTATCAGGTAAAACTACAGACAGCATATGCTGCAACCTGTGCCAGGTCTGAAGAAGACAATGACTCCATATCTACTTGGACATTTTTAACTTGTCATGCTAATACAAGCCTTTTAAATTGGATGAGACCCTTAAGCTCACCCCTTAATGCCTTCTTTCCCATTTTAAGTCAGCTCAAAAACAGGAGCTGAAGTGTGCTTTCAGCTGAGGGAGAGGTGCCAGCACATAGAGGAAGGCAGCAGCAAGTTCCCATCATCAGCGAGTGTTCTGGGTTGATAACTTTAGACTGCAGAAAAAGCCAGAAAGAAAATGGTCTGGAGGGAAGCAGATGGATGCATCCCAGGCATGGTGTTCCCATCACTCATTACATTAAGCTGGACAGCAATATCAGAACAGAAACACCGTTTTTCCTGCAAAAAGCCAAGCTGTTTGAGGCATCATTAAACACTCGCTGAGGTTAGAATTCTTGAGAGTGAGAGCTGCCATCACAGGCTCCTCAGCCGAGCTCTGGAAGCCTGGAAACGAAAAACTGTGTGGCAGACTACCATGAAAAACAACTCTCCCTTTGCTGGTCACCAGTGTTTTTTCTTGTGATAACACACACTACTTTTAGGAAGTCCTGTTTAGCTAGCAGGTTTCTTACAGAGTAATAAATTCCTATTTTCTTTATCTAAACAAATTCTACTTCAGTCGGCAGCAGCTTTACAGGCAGAATTGAGTGTTTTGGCTCAGTTACTACCTGGGAGAAGGAAGCTCCATTCCTGCCATCAAGCCGTATCTGTCTCTGAATTTTTCATAAATGGTGGTCTGTACAATGAAGGTTTGAAAGGCTTCCTGCTTTTAATTTCATAATCTGTTGTTTTTGAGCAGTGTTCTTTCTCCCTTTGGCGTTCATACATACCCCAGGATCTTACACAGCAAGATTCACACTGGCAAAATACATTCAGTAACATACCTTTCCTGTTGTCCAGCATCAGTGACTTTTTCCCACATTTTTGTGGCTAAAGAGCCGACACCTACCTAAGGTCACACAGAAGCATCAGCTTCTCACCTCATTAAAAACAATACATGTTAATAAAAATAGCTCTTACAAGTAGAAATGAGCCAATTCCACATCTCGGGAACTTAAGCAGTCTCTAATTTCTAATGCAATGTCCCTGTGCTGGTGGACAGCATCCAAATAAGGATCAGGGAAATGAACAGGGAAGTGAACACACCAAATGCTCTAAGAGTATCCTGTGCATTATGCTCTATCAGAATCACTGTCCCTCTACCACAGAAATAGTAATCAGCTCTCACAAAGCAAGCCTAAACTGCCAAGCCCACTGGAATTTTGGTAGCTGTTTCCATTAAAAGAGATCAGCTTTTACTAAGTTATGTATTTTCATGTCCAGTGAATGCAGTGCTGCATTACTTGTTACACCAAGTTCAATTTTACCTGCTTCAATTTAGGCCTGGCTTTTCTGCAAGTTACCTGTTTATGTACTTGAACATTTTCAGGCTGAAAAAGTTGAGGCTGTTCAGCCAGGAGAAGGTTGCAAGGACACCTCATAGCAACATTCCAGTAACTGAAGGGGGCCTACAGGGAATCCAGAGAGGGATTCCTTGTCAGGAATTGTAGTGATAGGGTGCGGGGAAACACGTACAAATTGAAAGAAGGGAGATTTAGGTTAGATACTGGGAAGAAATTCTTAACTGTGAGGGTGGTGAGACACTGGCACAGGATGCCCAGGGACGTTGTGGATGCCCCAACTCTGGCAGTGTCCGAGGCCAGGCTGGATAAGGCCTTGAGCAACCTCGTCTAGAGGGAGGTGTCCCTGCCCATGGCAGGGGGTTGGGACTAGATGATCTTTAAGGCCTCTTCCAATCCCTAACATTCTCTGATTCTATGATAAAAAAGCCACACACAGCCTTTCTGGGGAAAATTAAGAGTAGAAAGCTTGGGAATGGCTCATATTTCTGTCTTCTGTTTGGCAAGAGGTATCCCCTATAGAGATCAATACGTCCAGACTGCTTACTACCTGGAGAGAATATCAGACTTTCCCAACTGGATAAGGGGTTTTGAATTCCAGAGGTAACCTAACACTCAACCATCTCCAGAAAGCCCAGAAGTCTCTGCCCTGCTGACATTCATTTTTAATAACCTGTGGGTATTTCAGAGAGTGCCGATAATGTCACAGCTATCAAAGGGCAAGTGAAATGACTGGGTAATTACAGGGCATTCACCTGACATCAAGCCCAAGTAAAAATGGAAAGATGATATCTAACTAAAGTGATCGTGAATCAAAGAGATAACAAGAAATACAATGATTTTCTAGAAAATTGGCTGTATCACACAAAGCTGATCTCATTCTCTGACAGGATTACACATTTGATTGATAAGGTAATAGATTTTCAACAGCATGTGACAAAATACTTCAACTTCCTCACTGTACAGTATTCAGACAGCAAATATTAAATGGGCTAAGAAAAGGCAGATTAATTGAGGAACATCTAATCTGCTCGAGTAATTCTCAATTTGGCACTATGAGAGTGTTTCTAACGGGGGAATCCTCCTGAAGTTCTTGAAGGAAAATGTTGACATAAATCACCAGTCAGAGACCTGTGGAAAAGGAGATTAGCCGAGGGAAAGATAATGAGGCCTGAACAAGTCATACGTATGGTGCTGGCTCCTCTGGCTGGTTGGGACCCATAAAACTTCTTTTCATAAAGCTAAGCAGGCCCTCAGAGAGGTGGGAATGGGGAAGGTTGACGTTCAGGATGGAGAATTGCATCATGAAAAGCTGCAACTCTGAGAAGAGTCACGCAACAAGAGTTCCAAGCCCAATTTCATGGTATAAAAGGCCTAAATTCATCTTTGGATGTGCAAAAAAGGGGACAGGGAATAGGAGTCAGTGATTTTTGCCTCTATAAATGGAACTGGTGGGACCTATGCTGGAATATCACATCACTTTCCTCTGTGAACAAATGTTTTAGAAGATGTTGAAAAATTGACCTACTGCAGAATAGAGCCACAAAATTGACTTAAAGGCTGGAGAAAATGCAGTGAGAGCCATAAAAAGCTTGTTCTTCAGCAAAAAAAAGATGGAGAGGCTACTTGATCACAGTGCATTACTGTCTTCATAGGGGGGAAAAACAGGTATGAATAGTCTACAACATAAAGAGAGGACAAGAAGCAGTGCCTGGAAGTTGAAGCTGGATCGAAACACATGAGGAATGAAGCACGTGTTTCTACCCATGAGTTTAACTACTCCATGAAAAGTTCAGAGAGCAGGGCAGACATACTCTGCAGACTAAATGCCTTCCCCAAAAACACTGTTAAGCCATTCAGATGTTAGCAGGCCCTGGGCATGCTGGAGATTAAATCATACTTGCCACAGCATCCGACTCAACAAACCTGTGTTTTCTGCTGGCATTACTCCCCGCGAATAAACCCAAATTTTTGTAGTAAATTGCTGAACATTTAAATCATTAGATGTCAGCTCATTTCCATTTCCAAAATTTATTCTCATGCATTGAAAAGATTAACAGTGTAAAATTTATGCTCAGCTTGTGCTTTCGTGGCTGTCCTCTGAGTCTTGTGAAAAGGAAGCTTTTTATTTTTAAAAAAATATTTTTGCCTGCTGGACATGCTTTAGATTTTAGAGCAAGACTCTGAAGCAGTCTAACCCCAGTGTAAAGGTGAGATATTAATTTTAAATCAGCTAAATCTCCAGCATTTCATGAAAATGTAATCTTACATGTTTTTATTTATGATACTTCAAATGTCTATAGAAAACAGTAATTTAGTACTAAACTGATGTTAGTAGTCACATACAACATGTGACTATCCATGTTACATTTCATTTACCTCACTCAACCTTTTGTCATGTCACAGAGAATACAGCGGGGATCACTACGAAACTTACATCAGAATTACGTTCATTTGAAACCTAAAACATATTAGCAATTAGTCATTCTCTGTCATCAAAATCAGGTATGGTTGTTCTTCCAGGCAGCCTCCACACAGAGAGGATTCTACAAGGTGGAACGAAGTCAGCAAGAGAATGCCAGATCTTTACAACACAACTGTAGCTGGGGCTTTGGACATGACAAACAGGTTCTTAACTAAAACATTATTTTCTTTTCCTTCTACAGTAGAAAGAGTCCTTCTTAGAAAACTAATGTAGTCCAAATTTAACATATTTTCTAGGATGAATTAATCCTCTATATTCTGTTTCACTCCCTTTGATGAATAAATACTTGAAAGGGAGTCTTTTATGAAATTTGACCTCAAGTCCTTCCTCCCAATCCAGAGTCCCAAAGTGGACAGGTCATCTTCTACAAACTCCTACTTTCATGTAGACACAGTCAAGCATCTCTGGGTTATGGCACAAATCAGATTTTACACTGACGCAAAGGGGTTTTCTCATGTCCACAACAAAACCAGGATGACAAAATGGTGTGAGCACTCCCAGCAGCCACCCAGTCCGAAGGACCTGTACATTTCTCACACGTACTCTGCCAAAATCCTGACTACTGGAAGATGAAAGCAAACCCAGCAAACCAGAAGAGTCCAGCACAGCAGAACCAACCCCACTTCATCTGTTCACCAACACATCCTGGGGGCTGCATCTCTGACACCTCAAATGTGGAGCCTGAACAACCTCTGCCCCCAGCCTGCCCCACCCCTGTAACTGGATGTGAGGAGCCTTCAAACACCACTTCACATCACCTTTTACACCTCAGTCTTGAAAGCAGCATTATTCCACATCAGCATTCCAGACCAGCCAACCTCAATGCAAATGGCCAGGTTCACACTAACATTCCACTAAAAATTATGAATCCACTTTAAATCTTAGCAGCTTATCACAGTTATAAAGGAAAAGGATTTTTCCTGATTTAAAAGTATAGCATAACTCAAATGCAATTCTGAAACAAATGGAATTTCATAGTAGGCACAACCATCTACTGGCAGTGGGTTCAACCAAAATATACTCTCTATGCAAATGATCATACTGGAAAAAAATGACTCACCTAGAAATGGAATGAGGCTGAATTAATTAGTGTTAAAGTTTATAATCCCTCATTTTTACATAATAGTTACATGACCACAAGTGAAGCATAAAAGGAGTAGGGAAAAAAAATGAAGTGTTTGGCTTCATTAATCAGTTCGTAAGTTTGCTGATTTAGCTTGCAGAATTTATTCACATGCAGTGCTGGCTTAAAACCCCATATATAACAAGTCCAAATCCTATCCAAGATACAGAAGGAAAAGGATCTTATTTTTAATTTATTTAAATAAATTATCTGAAGAGCTTAAGGAGGAAAGAGAGAATGTGCAGAACTGCAAATTTAAGAAAATATGGGAAATTGCATTTCAAAAGTACATTCAAGGCAGAAACCAACAGCAGAAGGAAGCAGCATTAAGCAGTGAACACTTGACAAATATGAGTGTTGCACAAGCTTCTACTATGGCTTTAGAACACCCACCCTAACTATTTCTCACTAATGCATGCTTTTGAAGTACCGCTTGAAGTTCACTAAGCATCTTTACAAGAATCCTTTTGTCAGTTCCCAAATATTTTGTCTCTTTTGACTGGTTATTTTTACAGCCACTATCAGAAATCAGACCTGAATCTATTCTCTGTTAACATGACCATCCCCACTCCTGAAAGACAAAGAGAAACACAAGACCTCACACTCTACTTCCTTTATTCAGACTGCAAACCCAAGTGTGGTGGTGGTACCTGCAAGGCCATTCGGGTCATAACACACCTGCCCATGCTGAGCCCAGGCTCTCACCAATCAACTTCATTATTATACAACAGGTATTAAATTTCGTATCTAATTGTGCTTCCAAAGCTGCATATAAAAGTGGAATTGGAGTCAGACATAATGGTTAACTACTACTACCCCCTTCCTCAACTACTCTTTTGCCCAGGAGCCCTACAGTTCAAGGTACACAGAAAGGAAAAGAGGAAAATGTCCAGGTGTGTTCCATGTCCTACACTTCAACGGTTCATCTATTAAAAAAAAAAAAAAACAAAAAAAACCAAACAACTCAAAATTGTAAGAACAACTTTGCTAAATATGATATATAGAAAGGAAAGAGTCTTTCCTTAAAAAAAACTCTAATTAGAAGCCATTTCTCTAATGGACAAACACTGAAAGCAGAAGTTGGACCAAACTGCTCAAAATAACTAAAGAGCAAGATCCCAAAGTGTCACATCTAAACTGCAAAACCAAGGAGGTCTGGTACGGAAAAGACTGTTATCAGCCAGGAGGCAGCATTTCTTTTAAATTCATTTTTAAAGGAGCTAAAGCTGTGTTTTCTTGTCATCTTTATTCAAGTATTTCACAGCAGTTATATTACAAATTACAGTAAAATGTTCAAAATTTCCAGAAGTTCAAAAAAATTAAATAACTTACTTCAAACTAACGTAAAATGAAGTCAAAATGCAAAACATCAATTTAAACACAATTCTGAACAAAACTATAGAATCCAAAATATACCATAGTTGATGAAGGAAGTCTACTTAATCCACAAAGTAGACACACGTTAATAAAACCAAACAGGATGCCCCAATGTCTAAATAACCCAATGTACAAGATATAAAAGATGCAAGTACAAGCCCAAATTCAAGCTTATGTTGTGATTACAAAATAAAAAACAAAATAAAAGACTATCAGCTGCAGGACCTGCCATTCAGAAGACTGAACGTAAAACCAGTGCTGACCCACCAACTTAGTAGAAAAAAGAAAAAAAAAAAAAGGAAGACAAGATATTACAAAACCCAGTAATCCTATAAATACATTGGCATATGAGGAAATCAAGTAACAATACAGACGACACAAAACAAAACAAAAAAATAATCACAGGTGAGATTCAAGCTTGCAAATACAATTAACTCCATAGCCATCAACTTCACCCAAGAGCAACTCTATTACTCCAAGACAGACCCCCCCCCAGGCCACCAGGGAAACCTCCTCCTCCTGGCTGGCCACATTACATGGAGTCCAGCACAAGGACTCACACAGGAGTTTATTTGCAATTTTCACAACAAGAAACAAGGAAGAGAGGTCAATTTGTACAAACTCTTGCCAGTGCTATGTAGCAAAAAAATTAAAAACATACAAAGAGTAAACAAGTTTAGACCACATGGATAGATTAACAGCTGTTTTAACTCTATAACCACCAGACATCTGTAAAGGAAAACAAAAACTGAAGTGTGGTTATTTGGGCTAAGAAGGCAAGTATATAATTTTAGGTAAGCTGTCCACTAGAACATCTGATATTAGCTACGTTTCTCTAAAACAACATGGCAGCTCTTCAATTAGTACAGTTGCCTCTTAACGATTTTTCCCAATCAACAACTGACAGTAAAAATTTTTCTTTAGAAACCTGACCTTTTAGAACCATTTTTAATGCTAGGCATTAGCTTAAACTTGCTTTTTACACTCACTGGTGACTAAAATTCTCAACTGTTTTAGTTTATATAAATTTATTATCTTCTTAAAAATGAATGCAGTTTTATCTTCCACAAGTGCTGCTGTTACTTGAACAAAAACTTCTTTGAGTAAGTGAAACTGGAATAAATATTTTTAAAAAATTCTGCAGCAAGAACCTGAGACTTGCAAAAAACCCTTTTATCAGAAACTTGCTACAAAAAATCTGCTACATTTCATTTAATCAAATCTTAAAGTTTGTAACAATTCCCATCAAAATACAAAATGCTGTTAATGTACCAGACACATAAATATCTCAAACAGGTATGATGCTAATAAATACTAAATGAAACATGGAAAAAAATCCCATAATCAAATCTGAGATCAAAGAATCTCATTTAAAATGTGTTTTCTGCTTTTTTTGTTGTTTTTAATCGCACTTTCCCACCTAAAAAATGCAGTGTTTCTGCATGGGTTGCATTTAGGTGTAACTAGATGTACATGAATGCTCAAAACCTTTTCCTGCCATTACCTATGAAGAAAAACAGTGGCATCCGGGGGAGAAAAAGATCTAAGAGAGACTGAGTTTAACCATAATGCACAAAGCACTATGGATTACTGCAGTAGCCCAAGGCCCATGTGTTCTCTCTGCAGCCATAGTGTTGGAGACAAGTCCCTAAGCCTGGGTTTGTACATGGGAGCAGCGTGATTACAGTCCTCCATAAACACTGTTGGTAACTAAAATACAAAAAGCTGAGGTAGCTCAGTATCTCTGCAGTAGTCTGTTTTCTCTAATTAAAAACTAATCACACTGCATTGCATATTTCTGGACAGACACTTCTGCAGCTACGTAGGGACAGTCACAATGAATGGTTCAGGATGGGAACACCAGCCAACTGCTCTAGAACACTTTCCACACACGTGTGAAATAAACCAGCCCAGGTAATGTTTTAATACCGAGCTTGTGATAAAACATAAAAACTGCCTAGACTATTCTCTCCAGTTGCCAGAAAGGAAAGGTGTTGAACTACACAATTCAGACCCAGAGAACTCTTAGAACAGATGGATTCAAAAGGCTCTCCTCCAATTCTTCCAACAGTAACAATGCTTTGCACAGAACGACTTGTGAAACCTAAGAGAAGTTTTATTTTCAGCTGAGGTTGGGCTCCAGGACTTTGACCAACTATAGTGTCTTTTTACCTGCACTGCACAGTCCAAGCTACATTGCAAACACTGACCTTCCCAATGAAACCTGCCAGTATTAGCCTTGCTTTCCTTAGAGAACTCGCACTGGAAAACAAGGACATGGTGGGAAAATGCTTCATTTTTAGCAACACAGAAGAGTTTCACTGTGTAACTTGTTTCTAAAACAAAATATACACCAATGAAAAAGGAATTTCACCATTTTGGTAAAGTATGTGGCTTTTTCAGTGTGTCTTAGTTTAGTTCTGTAGAGTAAGACAGGCATTATAGAACCGTAATACTGGTTGCCATCCAATGAAGAGAATACAATTCATCCTTTTGGAGATCTTCATTCTGCAGACAGCTTTCTAACATTGCCATTTGCTATAATCCAAACAAATTGCTTAGCCTTATCTTTCTCAATTGACTAAAAGGCACATTAAAGGCAGTTCTAAAGAGCCTCATCTTCAAATTACTGTACATCCAGTTACTCAAGATTCCTACCACAATGCATCACTGCCTTCTTTAGGACAGATTTTTTTGTCCATAACCCCAGAGAAGAGAAAAATTGGAAAAAAAAATTAAAAAAAGGTTGCCTGTTTAAAAATATTCAACTTAGATCTGCTCTTTCCAGTCCTCTTGTATGTGTTGGTCTTCACTTTGCCTGAAGTTTCCCCAAAGATAATGCATGTAGAGTGAACAAGAGCAGGAATGAGAACAGTTTCTGTAGCACCAAAAATCTCCAAGCTGTGGCATTGTATTCTTTATTTATATCAGATACAACTATATGAAGTTCTGTTTGGTTCTTGTAGGCTGGCTGGTTTCAGGTACCTGAGACAATAGCACCAAATTCAACAGAAACGAAAGGAGAGAGCACTTAAGACCAAGGCTCTGCACATACTTGGTGCAAATGGAAACTGAATGGCTCAGAGGACTGCTCTCCCATGAGCAGTTTGAGAGGATAAACCCACCCATCTTGACGAGTTCACAGGAATGTTTCAAACACATGAACTGTTCTTTCCATCTCCTGCAAGAGACACAGACCATTAAGTATTCATAAATACACAGAGACAGAAATAGAGTTACTTTATGTAGTAGTACTTACTGTGTTACTTTTTTAAATCTGAACAAATAAATATACGAAAACAGATGTTTCTGTTTATTAGCTGCTATCTACTAGCAAAATATGATAAAAGAGGGAACTCATTAAAGGAGTATTAATGCAGAAAAGCACTCTACTATGACAGGCCATGAGAAAATCAAGGCTTATTAGGGTCATTTATATAATTAATGTGCTCAATATATATAAGGAAAGCACTGTGGTGGCACGCTGCATGAATTCCAGTCTTACTGCACACTTATGCTGTTGGTGACCCAGCTGTAACCACATCTCTGCACAGTTTGGATAATCAAAGTAAAGATCGGTCTCTACACACTCCTGCTGGACAAATGCCTTTTTAATCTACCTAATATCCTGCACAGACTTTCAACACACTTTTAGGTGAAGATGGCAGAGGAATAACATGAAAATGGTTTGAAAAATATTCTGCAGGTACTCTACAAAAACCCACACTATGGCTTTTTCCAGGTTTTGTTGTAAAATATTCATGGGGAAAAATATTTAATGCTCAGTGATCCAAATGGAAAGTATCAATTGCTGTCCTTTTCTCAGCATGGCTGGTTATCAGTTCAATCAGTAAGCTGATCCAAACCCCTCTGCAGTTAGAACAGTGATGATGAAGGGAATGCACATCCAGAGTCAGGAGCAGCCTGTGCAAGTGGTGAAATGACCAACTTGCTGTTGATGTACAGGAGGTCTTGGAGGGCAAACACTTCAGTGGCAAAGGATGACAGCAAGGCAGACATCTGGCTTCCACCATGCTGCACTGACCTTCCCAAGGCTGTACTTACTGATCTAGAGAGTGTGTTCACACTTCTAAGGCCTTATAAGAAAGTCAGAATCTGCAAACTGCATGGAGCAGAGGGAGGTTTTGGCCTAGTTACACCAAAACAATTAAGGACAACTGCAGCAATGCCAGGTCAGGGTGCCTATGAAATCATCGTTTTACATCCACTGTCAGTCATGCCACAAACATGGAGACTGCTTCTATTCCATTTTACTCTACTAGCATGTGCTTTTCATGCTGCTGTATTCTCTCTTCTTTTCCCTCCCTTTCTTCTGAGGTAAACATTATTAGAAACAACCTCCAGTTTCTAAGCGACTACCCTAAACTTTTTTCTTTTTATAGATACCTTCTTCAAAGTCTATTAAAGGTTTTGCCTGCTAGTAGAACAATAAATTGACAGATTAACAGTTCTTGAAAAGCCCATCTCACAATACTCAGGTAAAGAATAAAAGAAGCTGTACAACATCACCTCTATAAGTTGTGATTTGTCATAGTCTCTACGATGTCTATAGATGCATTGACTGAGGAGTGAATACAATCTCTCAAGTTGGTCAACAGTCAGGTTGTCACTTTTCTTAACCACCAAATCAAGCAGTTTCTGTTGGAACAACAAAAGGTGAAGTTAAGAGGGTTTTTATAACCAGTTTTTAAATTTTTTTAAGGACAAATCAGAAATGAAATCTCTTTCCGAAGCCCTCCTTTGAAGGGATACATACAAATGAAATGAACTACACCTGGGTAGCAGCAAGGCCACTGCTTCAATATTTATACGAAAAGGACTCAATGTCTCTTTTAACTTCTCCACTTATACCCACACTTTTCTTCTTGTCTTAAGATTCTTTTACTCAATATAGCTGGGGCAATGTTTGTTCTTCTGGAATGCTACGTCATCCTATTTCATCTTGGTCAGTCACTGTAACAAAGCAAATCCTAAAAACTGCCTTGATGGCTGAAGCAGTCATTTTTAAGAACTTACACTGTCATGAAAAAAGGCACCACCACATGATAAAATATTTGGACTTCCAGAAATGTTGACAAACAGTACAAAAAAGAGAAGAGCATGGAAGGAGGACACAACACATGTAAAATTTCTCATAACAAAGGTGAAAGTATTTTACATAGTAGCAAAGAGTGACATTTAAGATTTTTTTTTCTCCTGTCATTAACAATTCTATTGTTTCCAAAAGGATTATCATCTGTACTGCACAGATAATGGGATCTAAATTTCATAAGTCATAGTAGGTCAAGGTACTTTTTACAACAGAAGACAGCAAATTTTACTGTAACTTTGCTTAAAAAAACTGAAAGAAAATTAACTTGCAGTCTATGATGCAAAAACATCAATACCAATTCCCATTTCCTTTCCAATCCAAGTTTTCTCCACCAAGTATACCTACACAGGAAGAGAAAATATGATGTTAACTCCCAATTACCAGGTACCCAGCAGCTCTGGCACGGCCAATTAACACATATAAGTACCTGCAAAAATGGCAATTAAAATAATGGACTGCAGTGTCATTACTGGATTATAAGGGTAGTAATGATGGGACAGGAAGGATTCAGTAGTTTTATTAACTTTTCATGCAAGAAACACTGATCAACAAATCATTTCAAAAAGTCACTGCCATCATAATACTTGCTTGCAGTCAAAAGTAAAGGAAACATTGCTTCTGAACAGAGAAAGAAAGCATTTTTCATGGAGTCTGTTAACAGTTCAACTTATTTTTTCAGTTCTGTTACCTTTAGTCTGTCATGGTCAACAATTACAGAGGGTAAGGGATCCAAAGGTTCCTCTGGAACCTGCTCCAAACTTGTGGGCTTTGACTGCTCCACAGTGACTTTTCGCGTTTTCTTGCTTTTGAATATACCTGTAATTTGAAAAACAATTATCAGGATTGTGAGTCTCATAAAATGCAGTCTATTTCTTCACTTCAGCTTGATTTTGCTTGTTTAGTTTGCTGGGCTGTTTTGAATCAAGCAAGACTGTAGCAGTGCATATTATTCATCAGCTTTGCCAAATTCTGAATGTTTACAGGTGCACAAACCCACAGTTCAGAAACACACACAAAACTGGAAATCTTTAAAACCCAACTCCGAAGTGCCAACTTTGAATGAAAATTGAATTCCACCAAGAGTTCTCATCGTATCTTTCTGTTCAACAAGAACAAATTAAGCAGCTTCTAACACAAGTTCAGATATTAAGCAAATGCTGAATTCTTTCTGCTCAAGTGAAACAAATCTCCATTTTTCTCTCTAAAGCATCTCATGTCTTCATCACCACAGTATTCCAACATCTGCTCTACTCCCAAATCCTCATGCTTTTGTTATAAATTTCTGTTTTCTTCCACCTTTGTTTTCAAGCTATTGACCAATCCTGTTGCAAAGAACAAAATATTTTCATACCTCCTTATTCTCTCCCTACATTCATTCACTATTTTTCTCCTTAACTATTTAAAATGCCTTTTCTTCTGAAGACCCCTGCCATTATAACCATCCTAAAGTACACAAAATTCACCTACCAAATTCAGAAATGTAAAGGCTCTTAACACATCATGCTCTTCTTGTGATATTCCTAGGATCTTTCTTGTACTAGTCTACTTACCCTTAGAGAAAATATGTATGTACAAACACAGCCAACATGTACACAGTAATCTTCTCATAATTCAGATATCTCATTAAAACTCATTTACTTTGTAAATCTCAGCACTAACTTTTGAAGTAAAGATTTCATTCTTTTAGATAATTCTGAAAAGCTCATTAAAAAGGCAATCATGCATAAGGCTTCTATTTCTGTTCCCTGAGGAAACTCGCTCTTGTCTTCAAAGGACATGGCCTCTTCTTTTATACACCATCAGGATTCTCCTTCTCTTATCTTTTTCCTGCACTGTTATTGTGTTCACTGCAACTCCAAAGCCAGATACCTTCTCCAACAGATAAACAACAGTTTATCTGGCTTTTGCTATGAGTCAAACTGCTTCAACTTTTGCTCTGAGCAAGTTTTTAAAGGAATACATTCTGTATTTCTATGCTTTTTTATCCAATGTCAATGATACTATTATTGTATTCTCTAACAAAGCAAGTCAGTAGATCAAAATATAAATCAGATAGAATATACAGACCGAAACATGTATCGTATTTATCTCCATTTATAATATTTTTTAATATATAACTATCGTTTTAATGTTATCTCAGTATTTACAGTATTTCCCACAAAGCTGACAAATATAAACAGAGTATATTAGTGTTAGTATGAAGATACACTTTCTTGCCTAAGATAAAAATACAGCACGTCAAGAGTGCACTTCTAATTTTTCTATGTGGAATTACATGCTGTAAGCATACTATGAGTTTCAAATAAGAGTCAGCAATTAATAAAATATTACAGTGAAAAATACACACATTCACTTGGATGCCGAGATAAAGACAGAAACATTGAAAACAAGTTATACCTTCTTTATCTGCTTCACCATCTTTAGTTTCAATGTCTGTGCTCTGTAGTGTTTTCTCATTATTGCTGCAATGTGGTAAGTCGGCTTTCACCAGATCAGTTCCTTGACTTTCCCTGGAAGCTTCCATTTGCTCCTTTGGCTGAACTTCAGATAAAGATTTTTGCTTGTTACTAGAGCCATCAGTGTTGTCACAGGGTGAAACAGCATCAAGTGATTCTACTTTACCATTATGACAGGCTGGAACAGGTACACCTTCGGAGCTGTGTACAGATGTCTCTCCATTCACACGGTCCCCTTTCAACGTAGAGTCTTTCCTTAATTCCTTTTCAGCACCCAGAGTAATGCTGTCAGTTATTAATAGGGATTCATTTGAGCTCTCTTCTTCTGTGGATGCAAAATTGTTTTCCTTTCCTGATGTCCCATTGTTAAGCCTCTGCTCTGCATCTATATCCATAATATCACAAGAGGATTCATCATTTGTCATAGAGAGGTCTCCTGTTTCCTCTCCATTCTCCTCAATGCAGTCAGCGCTGATCTCTAGTTCTCCATTTTCCAGCAATTTACTGTCCTCACCATGATTTTCATCATCAGCAAACTTTGCATCATCTTCATCTTTCTTTAAATTATTGACTTTCCTCTTCTTAATAATGCCTTTGCCCCACTGCGAGCGTCGTCTCGATTTTCTCCGTATTCGAACTGAAAACACATAAACAAACAAATAAACAAACAAACACTTTTAGATGCACAGGTACCCCTCAGTAAAGAGACCAGGATATAAGAACACGCTGCTGTGTGAGGCAATCGAGTATCTTCACACTTCAAGGAAAAATAAGCTGTCTGTTGATTTCAGTGTGAGCAAATTAGAGGTAACAAGGAATTTCGTAAGTATAAGGAGTGGACACTCAGTCATACACTCAATTCCTAAACTACGGAAACAAGAAATTCCTACTTAAAACAGCTAAGCAATGATGTAGAACTCATTCTCATCTGGGTAATGCAGACTCTAAAGACAGTTATTCTCATTTTCCCTTTTTAGTTCTTCAGTGATTTGAAATTATTATACAATAAAACAAATGGAAGTGCAATCCATGGACTCACAGAATAATTCCGGTTGGAAAGGACACGAGGAAGCCTCTAACCTATTACTCCAACTAGAGTCAGTTGTGAGGGCCGTATCGTGCTACGCAACTTGAAGCAACATAGGCATGTGATCCTTTCTTCATTATTTCTGCATCCTTACTTTTTCTTATTTTTTAGCTGTATTTTCTGTGCCTTTGAAAAATTACATTAAATAATATTTTCAGAGAGGCCATTTTATTTTATTAACCTATCTGCAGTGAGGTACAACTAACAGATACACCAATCTAAAAAAGGCTTTGGGGCAAATTTGTTATTTCATGAGCATATGCAGAAGGAAGACCATTCAAACCTAATGCTATTTTCAACATCCTTCTCAAGAGCACTAACTACACAGAGCTCAGAAGACCAAGGAAGACACTGGGGAAAACTGAAGCTTCTGTGTTCAAATTCAAGCAGTGATGAAGACTGTTCTAATTTTGCAAAATTGCTGAAGTTGTGGCCAAGTGACTACAAATGAAAATCACGGCCAATAGTAACCAGAGACTGACAAATTTCCTTCCATTTCAAAATGAGCTCCTATGTTGAGCACCTCCATAATGTTCTTTATATGTTTAAGTTACTTTGATTTCTGGGGTATTAGGTCCTACACCTGTGTCTGCCAATCACACACTGAGTTACAAAGATCTTGCTTTGAAGATACAAGCACTATGCAGGTAGAAGTGTCGGGAATTAATTCACAGACACTGAGAGAAGCATAGTTGTACTTCAGAACTTCTCCCCATGAGTGCTGAATGGAAGCAGGTAGGTTAACCACTACATTAGGAATAAATCTTAACCATTTTTAGCTTTAAAGCTATCTAAAGGTACAATCACACTGCAATAAAAACAGTCTCACTTGGAATCTGTATTTACTGTTACAAAGAATCTTTATGGAGAACTGCAAGATTTGAGGGAAAAGAAAAAAATCCCCTTTCTCCAGCTATATTCAATATTTGATAGTGACTTCTACAGTCAGTGTCACTCTTTTATTGATGATGAACTACAACCTCCTAACATAACTTTCCAGGAGTTTATGTATTTTTTCCCCCAGATCGTGCCAGAGATTTTCATTAATAACCAAAGCAGAAAATCTGAAACTAAACAAGAAAATGTAAACTTACAGACAAAAAAATAATTCTATATTAGACAATGGGTGGAGCTTCAGTGCAACTCCAAAGATGGGTAGTTAAAACACAGAAGGAGAGTAAAAGTCTTTTAAAGGAAATCTAGTACATCCTAAATGTATAAATAAGTTGAAAATTTTTAAGATACACTGATTTTGGCTTTTTAGGCCGACTTTGCTGTAATTCAGACAGATATATCACATATATTGTCAAATATATTTGACATCTTTTATATCCGTGAATTGTACTTCAGATACTTTACTGGTGCATCCCTTCTGTCCACACTGTGAGTTCCACCTGGGATGAGAATCCATAATTTACCTAAATACAAAAGTACATTTCTAAAATTCTTAGGTGTGAGAGAAATCACTTTAAAGCAAAATGGAATTAATCCTTGTATTACCCATCTCATTAAATTTCAAGTCTTCCCAAACAAGAGTCAGCAAGTCCAGCTCAATGTTTCATGCAGTACTTTTTGAACAAACAAAGGCCCAGTGGGGAAGAACTAATGGGTTAACAGATCGCTGCTAAAAAATAAACTTAACCTCCCATCTTCGCTACCTTAACGTTTATATTTTAGAAGATTGTAAACTATCAAGAGCAGAATGCAAAACTTTTTATTTTCTAGTCAGTATGATTCATGACACACTATAAACTTCCCATAGGTAACAGAATGGGACAGCTATTTACAGAAGAAAAACTTTAGGTGAACTTTGTTTAAAAAATGAACAGAACACACACAACTGCAACTTAACGCCTTAACACCTTTTCAATTACTCCTTTCAAAACTACTCATCAGAAAACTCCCCATTGATACCAGTCTTTTGGCAGTATTTGTGCCAGAGGCAGTGGAAATACTATTGTCAGAAGAGTTCCGCTTTATAGAACTGAGTTTCTCTAACTCAAACTATTATAATACCAATTATTCACACATGAATACATTCACTTGCCTTCTAAATTGGCCAACTACTCATTCTATAATCTTCACATAACCTCTACAGATTTGCCAAAGGGATCTTAATTTCAGTTCTATCTTCTCTCTGGTTTGCTTTTTTGTAAATCACTACTAAGCATTTTTAATGACAATAAATATCTGTCTGACCACAAGTCACACCTAACATTTCACTCGGGTTCACATGAAGTTGGTATCAAAACCAAATTTCCCCTGCTCTTTTTTTCCCTAAGCTGCACAATCTCTGCAGCATTTTTTAAAGAGCTATGTAATACAATGCAATTAATCACTGAATACAAATCTACGCTACATTTTGTTAAGCAGTAGGTGAAGTTTCTCAGTTCTTCCATTCCAATGTTAAGACAATTTCAGAGTCATCTGAAAGACCCATAAACAAGGCAGACAGCACTTCCCCTAGGCATGATTAAAAAGAAATTCTGTACTGTTCTTACTTCAGAAGGACTAGTCCTCTAAATGAAGTTAAGTAAAATGAAACCTGTAGCAGACTTTCAGAAATTCTGAATTCTTGCCCACTGACAGGTGCTGCTTGGAGATTCTCCAGTCAAGATACACTCAGTAATGACAACATCATCTAGTGAAGTAAGCACCGACTCTGTCCAGAGCAGAGCACAGCTCTTGGCTATTAAAGAACAGTGATAGTAAAAAACAAACAAACCCCTAAACAACTTGAACCAAAAAATTCAACTCCTTCCCACTTTCCTGAAGCATTTCTGCAAGACCTAGATGTAACTGTGACCTTTCTGTTTAGTACGGTCTCAGGAAATGAGATCTCAAAAACATGGATAAATGGTACAGAAGCTTCAAAGCTCAGGTATGCACTGTTGCTGTCCCCCAAATCCAGCAGTACAGTGACAGAACTGTAGACTACAGAGAAATAAAGTTAACAGTTGGAAAAGAAAGCAGACATAATTACATGATTCAAAGACTGTCAATTATTAACAAGAAAGTCTGCTTCCTTTAATGTGGAAGAACCCTAATAAGATGCAGCAAAGCAGAGATCTTTCTCTTGAAATTTCTGTAGTTTGACTACTACAGTGCAGTGAGTGAAGCACAGTATTCGAGGCTAACAAGTTCACTTTATGCTGCAGAAAAGACCCTTCCATGCTTCCACACTGCTTAAAACCCATCAGAGAATGCGAATCCTCTGTCAGTAAATGATAAAACTGACATCCATCAGACTGCAAATTCTCTGTTGTTACTTTACTTCATGAAGAATTCCTGGGGATTAAAACCCAAAGACGATTCTCACGGCAAGCAAGATCACCATGGATCTAGATTTTTAGTCTGCAGTATCAAGAACCACTTAAAGCAATTCACATGTTTTAAGTTTTTCTTCCATGATCAAAACCCTCAATACCTTTCTGATGTCTTGTATGTAAAGTAACTCAAAGCCTTGAGAAAGCACTTATAACCAGCAACTTACACTCTCTTATGCAGCATCCAGGATATCTATGTACCTGCCACAGTAATTTAGCTACTTCCAGTAGCTCCACATTCCTTACCAAGAGGCACTAAATAGTCCACTTGAAAGTCTCTGGAGTTTCTACTCACAAAGTCCCAAACTGCAGTCAGAGATAAGCAGCAAGAAAGAACAGATCACAGTTCCACAATGGCTTAAAAAGCAAAGTGAGGTGCCAGCTTCCACTAACAAAGCCATTTCTCCCTCCAAAGCCAGCTATAGCATTTCCACTGCCTCATTTGTGCCGGCACTACTGTTCCTGCAGTAAAACAGATAAGGGAACTAAATCCATCTGAAACGTTACGTTGTTGGGGTTTTTTATGGGTTAGTTTTCAACATCTTTGGTTGAGCTTTCCAACTCACGAATGACAGTGCTGGCACAGGGAACACAGTGGGAATATGCCACCAGTGATAAGGCAAGACAGTCTCTTTAGTAGCGACCTACAGTTTGACCAGTTTAAGTGACTGTGGAACTAAACCCTAAAAGATGTCATTTTCTTCACCTAGGACAGAGGGCACTCAAGGTACAGAGCTGATAAACACATGAAAAGAACTGCATGCAACAACTTCACATATTTATGATCTTTATCAGCTTATGTTATGTTATAACAGCTTATGTTTTGTAAACAAATACTTGAAGAACCTGGGCATTTCTACTCAACAAGGAGGAGTCAACTTTCATAAGGAGTTGAAATGGGTACCAAACCAATCCTGGCTGCAGCATTCCCATTATTTTCTTCCCCAGCCAACTGCTATCCCCTACCATCCCCAGTAATGCTCTCCACTCAAGCTCTTCCCAGTATTTCTCACAGAACTATCCCAGTGTCTCCTGTTTCTCCATACCTCAGCTGAAGACAACACAGGACACACTCCCTCTGAGGTGTGCATGCCATGCCTGGCCAATACCATGTTCTACCTGCTCAACTACCATTTTCAATCTATCGCCTTTTCCTGCAGTAGCCACGTGAATTTGTCCAGCTACCAATTTTCACAAAAACTGCAGGAACCTAATCTTTCAGCTCTCAACTCCTGTCAAATCTGTCTGAACTCTGCTAACTGATTCAGAAGTTATTAGGAGAGCAGAGATGGACAGAGAGCACAGGTTTGATTTTCTTGGGAAACCAAGATAAAAATATAATTTACATGAAACCAGAGTAATTATGTTAGTAAAATACATGGCAAGACAGTCACACTGGAAAATTAAAGAGGAAAATTAAGTCAAAAGAGAAAAGACAAGCAGATTAATGTCATCTGTGGAGACAATTTTTAGACTTTCCACCTCTACAGATCTGCTCATTTCCCCTCTGATGATTAGCTCTGTACAATAGCAAATATTCCAGCTATACAAATCCTTGGTACCTTCAGTTGGCTTTTAACGACTAGTGAATGACACCTTCCTGCTGCAAAAGAGTCATGAACAAACACAAGAATGAATCATGGCTACTGGGTGGTTTCTCTGTCAAGGAGACAAAATCTGAAGTTAATAAATGGGTAATAATCCCAAGAAAATCCACAACTTCTGCAGACAGAAACACTAAGTCTTAAAACAATTTAAAGCAAACATTGCCACAGTTTTCAAAAGGGAGGAAGGAAGGGATCTATCTGTTCTGAAAGCTGTTTTTATTACATCACTTGTGCATACCACTCAGAAGGAAAAAAAAAAACCCCAAACTATTTCAGAATATCTTTTACCATGTTAATAAGAAAGGTGATGATAATGCTTTCAAGGAAACCTCCTTAAGAGAGGCTGAGCCATTTTGCATTACTGAGTTATAAAGAAGAGAACAAGAGAATATAAAAAAGTCACTGATCAGGTAAATTGTAGAACCCACTTAGCCTTCTCAGAGAAAAAAGACACTTGATTAATTCAATAGGCAGGTATTTAATAGTGATGAAAGAAAATTTCTTTGTCACTAGATATCACTGAGTTCAAAAGTTTGATGGGATCCCAAAAAAAGAACAGGCAGTCAAGATTTATTAGAACTCCCACAAATTCACTAAACTGCATTTTAAATTAGAAGAATTAAAAAGCCTATGGGGTTTAAAAGAACTCTTAACCAACTTGGAATCATCAGCTACACTGGTATATCCTTCAAAAATCAGGCATGAAAAAAAAATATTTCTCACATGTTGGCAACTTTCTTTTAAAGCATCTGGTTGAAGACAGCATCAGATACAAGAGATCAAACTACTCCCATCCAGAATGCCAACTCCTACACTACCCAGAACAAAATGACAAAGAAACAAAAAGAGACAGTTGTCCCAGCTCTGAGTAAAGATATCCTCACATTCCAGAAAACCTTTTTTAATGGTGTTTATCAAGTAACAGTACTTGCCTCTATCTCAAGTGAGAATTAATCCAAGTGTAATCTGGAAAGCAGGAGGAAAAAACAAAAGAGTAGCAAATGTAGAGTAAGTGACAAAACAGCAGCTCCTAGGAATTTCATGTTAGCATCTGAATGACTGCTGATTTGCCAATATCCAATTTCTGACTTTAAACTCAGAACCAGACCAAAAGGGAGAAAATAGTTCCAATAATCAAAACCATGTGGCATCTGGTCTGCCATGTCCTTTGCTAAGGCATCGCTGCAGTCACAGAAGCCTAAAGTACAGCAATCACTGACACCACAGTAGCAGAGGCCAAAAGGAGAGACACTAAATAGATGAAAATCGGACAAAGACTGAGAATAAAATGGTTTCTGAGAAAGACTGTAAATGAAAGACCTTTGCTTTCTAAAAATCTTTTTAAAAAGTACTCCGGGTAAAACAAAAGCCTTTCCATGATAAAACAGAAAAAAAGTGTTCCATAGGACAGCAAAGATCACCATTTGGGGCAAAAAAGGAAACCAAAAACCAACCAACCAAAAAAAAATCCAACACAAAAAGGCACAGAAAGTATTACTTATTTAGAAACAACATTTTCTGCCATAATTTTTAGATCCTTGCTTGGTATCCCTACAGCTCTTTCTAGAGAGACCACTAATCACTTAAATTACTGGGAAAAGTTAGCACTGTGTTTACTTCATATTTCGTAAAATGATTTTTATATAAAACTTATATTTTTAATAGTTTGCATAACACAAAGGATTTAAATTTTCTTTATTTGCGCCAAATGCCATTTTCACAGCTATGCTATTTATCATATTGCATAAAAGACATCTTCTCTATGAAGGAAACATAAAATCTGCAGTCTATCACTACAATATATTATCATTAAATGCTGCAAAAAAAAGATAAGAATGCAAAGCCAAATCTTCCCCACAGAGTTTATTTATATGTAACAGTAAAGGAAGTAGGTGCAAGACAGTAAAATGGTATGTACCATGCCCCATCTACTGGCAAAATGGAGCAGTTGGATACAGTTTTATTATACAAGATCCCAATGATTAAAGAGATGCTAATGCTTTCTGAGCTAACATGTATCGAAACCACTTAGTTCAGCAAAGACACCGAACTGCAGACTGCTGGCAGTTTCCTTTTCCACACAGCTCCATACAAAGACAAAGTAAGACTCTTCTCAGCAGTGCCCAGTGACAAGAGGCAATGGGCACAGACTGAAATATAAGACACTCAAAATTAAGAAAAAGAAATTACTGTTTGTGGCCAAGCACTACAAGAGGTTCCCCAGACATGACACAGGGCCTCCATTCTGGGAGATGTTCAAAACACAACTGGACAAAGCCTTGAGCAACCAGCTCTGAGGGGAGCAAGACTAGAAGATCTCCAGAGGTTCCCTCCAACCACTGTAATTTTGTGATTCTGTAATCATAAAACTGCTTATATCAGACTTCTGACATATGTCCCATTCTAAGTTCCCACCAGAATACCTGCACTTTTCTCAAAACACACAGTCGATAATGGAAATATTTTAAATTGTGGCAGAACTTCCCCAAACAGATTTTCAGCAACTTCTAGTAATGCAATACTTTTAAAACTCATCTATACTGTGAGACACAATGCACACAGCCGTAACTTCAACAAGGGAAATGGAAGTTGCAGATGAAATATAACTCAGGAACATGTATCACCATGCCTTCAAATAGAAAAATTATTTATGTGCCGCATTTCCAACAGCCCATCTGGTCTAATCAAATTAACAAAATATCTAAAATACATCAGAAAAATTAAATAAAACACAAAATAATATGTAACTGAAAAACTAAATAAAGTTTTATACAAAATATATAACCTAAGAAAGCAAATCAACACAATCCAACTCTCACTTTCTACTGTACTCGCCCTGAGCAGGTCCCTAAATTTGGCAAGGCAGCTGCACTGTCTGCAGTCCACTCTGTTTTTAGAGAAGATATTTGACAATAATTTCTTCTAGAGTCCCAGGTTTGTCATCTGAATTAACCTTTTTGCAGCTATTTTCTACAATACCGTAAAACAAAGTTCCTAAAAAATAATAACTTATCAAGAAAACAATGTTATGATTGGTGATTTTTTTCCTTAGAGTCCCTTAAAGGAAAAAGTTAATTCAAGTTCAAATAGTAGAAAACATGCAATATTTTCAGGATTATTAACTGAAAAGCAGTTTTATCCTGTTTAATTAAAACACTTAAATAATTTCTCTTGTTACTCTGATTGTGCAATACACTACTTAAAACAAAAAATATTACTTCTTGACCATAAAAAAAATTCCGTTCTCCCGCTAAAACAATCCCTCTTCAGAAATCCCTTCTCTAAACTTATTTCTTCCATTTAAACAATCACAATCCACGGTTTCATTTGTTCCTATTTGAGCTCCCCACAATCTGCCCAGTTCTGCTCTCACCCTTCTCTAGCTTATCCTCCAGGTACCCTTTTAAGACCGCTTCCCCTCCTAATTTCCAGTCTCTGCTGAACTGACCACATCAATCTTCAAGAGCGCCCATATACAACCTGAATCTCTTCTGCAGATTTCGGATTGCTCATCAATTCCTGGTTCTCTCTCTTGATTACTAGATGCATCACATCCCTCTGGGACTAGTTACCTTTCCCAGACTCAGAAAAGGCAGATTTTCATTTGATCATAGTCCCAAACACCACTAAGCCTCAAATTTTCTTGCCTTCCAAGATAGATCACGAAAATACCAACAGGATCAGTGCCTTAATAGTAACTTTGTTGTTTGCACAGAGACAGTGGCAATTTCCTACAGCTGATGGCTCAAGTTTTTGAACAACTGCTGCTGCCCCCACAACAGAGGGGAAGCGAGCGAGGCACCGGAGCTGCTTTGGCTCTGAGTCACCAGCAACGGCTGCTCTCCCCCTTCCCAAGGGATGTCCGGCTTGGAGGTCTACAAACCCCACCGTCTGCTGCTCAGCATGCACAGCCAGCAAAGTGCTCTGTAGATCAGCCAGAGGGAGAATCTCCATCCTGGACTTCACAGGAAATGAAAAAAAAATAAATTGGGAATCCCTTCCCTCCACTCTCTGTTTTCGCATGAGCTGCCAAATGAATGAAGAACAGCTTGGATCCACATCATCAATTTATTATGTAACAATTTATTCTAACCATAATTCCGTACGATTGACTTTAATTTCTTTAACGGAAGAAATTACAGCTTCGGGAAATAAAATCCTACACCTCTAATTAATTAAACCATTTGACATCAACACTATCATTCATTTATCAACAATGTTCATCTCTGGGCAGTTATTGCCATGCCTAGAAAATGATTTCTCATCAAGGAAAAGCACCATGAAGGAGAGAGCACAAGGGCCAAAATGAAAATTTGTCCGCTTCAATCTCTCAGTTTGCCATCAGTCAGCAATAACTGATAATGCTACTAATAATATATTAATAATGGACTCCACATCTTCAGCAGAAAAGCCAGGCTATCAGTATATCCCTCATACTCACTTTCTCTCATAGTCTTTATTTTCTTTATAATGGAAATATCTGCTATGTATTTACCTGTTCTAATCAACTTACCTCTTGAAAATAATTAGCAGTGCCTCTGATTACTCAATCACACCTCACAATCCTAGAGTTTTCGATGACTTAACTGGATTAATTCAGTAGGCTCCAGGAAGTGGATCTTAACATCCTCCAGTAATGGTTACTGGCTATTGAAAACCATTGTCATAAAGGAAAATACTGTTAAATTTGCGATTTCTTTTCTAGCTTTCAGCATGACACTGAATGTATTGAAGGTAAGAATTGAATATAGTGCATGAGAGAGTATTAAGCAGTGTAAAGGTATTACCTGCTAATACACAGAGAGTAAACAAACCTAAACACTCATCAAACCAATAAAAGTGTTCTTTTTATTGGATCTGAGTTGTCTTATACTGAAAACAGTTTTTTACAACGAAAAATGCAAAATACTCATACTGCATTCAAAAAAGTTATTCTTTATCACAAAACCAGAAATCCTGCTTCTTTACAACTTCTTGGGCAGAGATTCTATGTACTCATAAAAGGAGTATTTCTTTGTAGTTCCACGTGTTTCATGCCTACAATTACTTCTGGAAATAATCAGTAAGCAGCAATATAGACAAATTTCAAGTGTCTGCCATTGAAAGAACCTCTAATTTTGTACAATTATCACTCAAGGTACTTACAAGCACATTTATTTGCAGAGTTGGGCCACACGGCCATGGTGGGTTTTTGTTTGTTCCGAAATGCCTCTTCAACTCTGGCTTCTGTTTTCCGTACAGTGGAACCATGAGGATTTACCTGTTCTGCTGGTACTGATAAGCCTGCATGCAAAAGACAACCATACCTATTTAAATAAACCAAGCTGCAGGAAACTACTGAATCAAAGAAACTTGGAACACCATACTGCAATAGGAATACATTCATTAATATTTAGCGGGACATTCAAAATAAAGATTTAAATCAAGAATATTTGGTTTCTACTGACAAAGCAACTTACTGGTTGCATGGTCTTAAACTGTCAGCTCTGATGCATTAGAAAAACGTGACTGTCTCTCACACTTGGGTCCCCAGAATTGTCCCTTCTACCCGTATTTCCTCTACAAGTAAATTCTTACTGATCTTTTCAAATTTTTCCTTATTTTAAACAGATAATTTTAAAACAAGTGGCAATTCATAATGGCATTGTATGCCATATCAAAAAGAGTATCTGAGTAGGAACCTTGTATTGTCGCTGTGATCTATATTATGTAAAATGGATCCATTTCAGAGCCAATATCAGCTCTTAAATTAAGAACATGCAATTCTGCTTTTAAGAAAAAGTATGGTTTTCTTCCTGTAATATAACTTCATCTCATAGCTTCTACTGCTTCATAGGCTTTTTAATTAAATTCTAAAAAGGCAAACTTTCATACTGGTTAAGCACATTTTAAAGACATAAATGAATATCTGAAGTTTTGTATTTGTGAACTAGAATTTCCTATCCATTCCCTAAAATGGTCTTCAAAATGTCATACCATGTCTCCAATAGAAACCAAAACCAAGGTATCAAGAGCTGACAAGAAGCTCCACAACCGATGGATGCAGAAATTTTTCACACAGAAATTTTCATCTCACAATTAATAATTACAGCATAGGTTTCTAGGTACTATTAGAAAAATTTTAAACTGCATAGCAAACATATTTCATTACTCAAAACAACTATCACTTCTACCTTTTTATTTGCTGGTCTCCATAAGAAGTTGCAAGTTTCAATAATCTACATATAGTTCTTAATTTACCAATTTAAAACTTGCTGTCCTTAGGTTTAACATCTTTCAACAACAGCATCCCATTTCAGTAATAGAGGAACAAGACATTATATTTTGACTTCTACATACTGATTTTATTGTACAATTTATCTTTCTGTTACACTGCAGTACTCTTGAGACTGATCACCAGTCACAGTACTAAGTAAAAATGGCAGATATGGTTTTAAAAAAAAAAAAAAAAAAAAAAAAAACACAAAAAACAACANCTAAGTAAAAATGGCAGATATTGTTTTAAAAAAAAAAAAAAAAAAAAACAAACCCAGAAAAGTTGGGGAAAAAAGCAATGTAGAAAATACCTTCCATTTCACAACTATGTAAGATTGCTAAATAACTTGCTAACAAAAGTGTGAAGAAAATGGATATGGAGCTTTTTAGCCTTTTTCATCCCTTGCTTAAACTGCCCTGAAACAGGGTATATGTCGAAGCCTACACGAGCAGATGCACTGTGATTGTCCTGATCTGCTGTCTTGCTGAGGATGTTCTTTAGAGCAAAATGAGAATAATGGCAGAGCTGATCAGCATTCACATCCCTTGCATCCATTACAATGACCAGTGCCAAGACTACATTCCTGAAGCGTTACCACCCAGGTGTTCAGCATCACAACAATCTTTGACACAACTCCTGATGCCTTGTGCTTGCCTTACAGCATGAGGCTTCCTCAGACCTCAAGAGCTTGATATATTTTCCTCTGTTCATAAAGAGCTAATCTAACACAGCTTCTTCCATGCATTCCAAGTCTTTTGGACTTGCTTTCGTTAGCATTCCTTGCTAACCCAGTAACTGCCTTGCACATTCTACAGCTGGACCAACTGCAGAGCTCAGTTGTCATTGAAACCACCAAGTGTGGTCCAGAAGCATCAGTATCTTCAAGTGTCACCTGCAGGTACCTGTGACACTGTAACAGTTTCCATACTGATGTACTGAATCCACCTTGAATCCTGCCCATTCCTGCCTGTGAGTTGTTTTCTCCCACAAACTGATACTGCTCATCATGCACCTGTACCTGAAAGCCCACTTACCAGCATCTCACACCAATGGTACCTGCTTTTTCTGATTTAACAAGTTCATTGCATGATACCATCAGCCTTAATTATGACTTAAGACATCGCCCTTCTTTCAACAGAGTCTGCAGGCTTTGTCCCCAGAAATATCTACTACTGGGCCACTGCCACAAAAAGGAGGGCAGCATTCCAGTTCTTGGAAACTTGCAAGAAAGGACTACAAGCCATAGAGTCATTCTCTGTAACAAAGAGCTCTTACAAACATTTACTTTAACCTCGGAAGCAATAACCTTTAACAGTCATGGGGACTTGGATAATTAACCAAGCACAGCTCACAGCATGACACCGTGGCCAGAATTGTGAATATTCTTATAGTTCTAATAGAAAAGTACAGAGGAGAAATGAAGGCATTGTATTAGCTCTGTTTTACAACCATGGCGAATTACAATTGGTTCATTTATCCACAATTCAAGACACACATTGGAAGCTTGCACAAAATTAGACAAAAACATGCATGACTGAATAGGAAAATAAAAAGAACTATATCCATTTTAACCTGAAGAAGAGAAAGCCTATAGACACTTGCACAGTTCAAAGAAATTTATTAATAAAAGGTCTTCAATCTACCAACAAAAGTATTTCAAGAACCAGCAGTTGAAAGGTAAGACCAGCCAATTCAACCTAGAAATCAAATAATGGAGCTTTATACCAAAGCAGGAAACAACTTGCCAGGGTAAAGCTGGAATTATTTAAATCAGTAATCCCTAAATCAGCATGAAATTTTGTTCTAATGCTATAGTTCAGTGATTTTCAACCTTTTTCAACTTTCAAAATTTTAAAACTTTTCCAAGGTAGACTCCTTTCATGTAAACAGAGCACTGTTCTCACAACAGGAATATGCTTGGACTTTTGATAACTTTCCCTGGTCACTTTAGAAGCTGTACACAGACTTGGACGTCTATGGACTGCAAGTTGAAAACAACTGCATTAACTCAGTAGGGGGCTGTATTTCCTAATTCTGGGCTCTTAGATTGTCAACATCGTGCTCCCTTCAATGTGGATGTAAGGGTTGTTTCTCAATCAAAAAAATCAATATACTATCTCCAAAACTACAGTTGTACACATGCCAGGGTGAAATGAAAATCCAGTGGTTTAAATGCCCTTCTCCCTTATCATAGTTCTTATTATACTGTATTACAGGCACTTTCAGAACACAGCTCTGGTTCCATCACGTCCACACAAAAAGTTAGTACAGCCAACCCAACATTTACCTGTTCACCAGGTTCTATAATACTGTCTGTAATAGCAGGCAATGTATCCTTCTTCTGCGAAGAATGTCTTATGAGACCAGCTCACACAATAGGAAAAAGTGGAAGAGTTTCAAGTTCAGTCACCCTTTAACCTGCATTGTCTGAATCTGACATGCATTCTATATTTCATCTTAAATTTAAATTTTTATATGGAGATTTGTAAATTCTATCCCACGTATCTACAGAAGCTTTTCTTGTTGTCCTTGTCCCTGGCCAGGCTGAATTCTCTCAGAGCTGAGATCCCTGATCCCTGGCTGCTCAGTTTCTCTGTATTCCTCCCAGACTACCTTTCTCTGCTTTCACTCTCTGCAGGCCTCCCTTTTGTGTTTAAGTTTGTCCAGAATCAACTTACTCATCCAGGCAGGTCTCCTGATGTGTTTGTCTAACTTCCTCGTTGTTGGGAAACATCACTCCTGAGTTTGGAGGAGGCAATCCTTGAGTATTAACCAGGTTTCCCAGGCCCCTCTTCCCTCCAGGGCTTTATCCCATGGGACTCTACCAAGCAGATCCCTGAACAGGCTGAAGCCAGCTCTCCTGAAGTCCAAGGTACTGAGCTTTGCTGTGCAACCTCCTTACAGACCTAATGATCTCAAACCCCACCACTTCATGGTCACTGCAGCCCAGCTGCCCTTGAGCTTCACATTCCCCACCAGCCCGTCCTTGTTGGTGAGAACAAGGTCCAGCACAGCACCTCTTCTTGGTGACTCCTCTATAACTTGGAGAAGGAAGTTGTCCTCTACTCATTCTAGAAACCTCNTGATACTGCTCATCATGCACCTGTACCTGAAAGCCCACTTACCAGCATCTCACACCAATGGTACCTGCTTTTTCTGATTTAACAAGTTCATTGCATGATACCATCAGCCTTAATTATGACTTAAGACATCGCCCTTCTTTCAACAGAGTCTGCAGGCTTTGTCCCCAGAAATATCTACTACTGGGCCACTGCCACAAAAAGGAGGGCAGCATTCCAGTTCTTGGAAACTTGCAAGAAAGGACTACAAGCCATAGAGTCATTCTCTGTAACAAAGAGCTCTTACAAACATTTACTTTAACCTCGGAAGCAATAACCTTTAACAGTCATGGGGACTTGGATAATTAACCAAGCACAGCTCACAGCATGACACCGTGGCCAGAATTGTGAATATTCTTATAGTTCTAATAGAAAAGTACAGAGGAGAAATGAAGGCATTGTATTAGCTCTGTTTTACAACCATGGCGAATTACAATTGGTTCATTTATCCACAATTCAAGACACACATTGGAAGCTTGCACAAAATTAGACAAAAACATGCATGACTGAATAGGAAAATAAAAAGAACTATATCCATTTTAACCTGAAGAAGAGAAAGCCTATAGACACTTGCACAGTTCAAAGAAATTTATTAATAAAAGGTCTTCAATCTACCAACAAAAGTATTTCAAGAATCAGCAGTTGAAAGGTAAGACCAGCCAATTCAACCTAGAAATCAAATAATGGAGCTTTATACCAAAGCAGGAAACAACTTGCCAGGGTAAAGCTGGAATTATTTAAATCAGTAATCCCTAAATCAGCATGAAATTTTGTTCTAATGCTATAGTTCAGTGATTTTCAACCTTTTTCAACTTTCAAAATTTTAAAACTTTTCCAAGGTAGACTCCTTTCATGTAAACAGAGCACTGTTCTCACAACAGGAATATGCTTGGACTTTTGATAACTTTCCCTGGTCACTTTAGAAGCTGTACACAGACTTGGACGTCTATGGACTGCAAGTTGAAAACAACTGCATTAACTCAGTAGGGGGCTGTATTTCCTAATTCTGGGCTCTTAGATTGTCAACATCGTGCTCCCTTCAATGTGGATGTAAGGGTTGTTTCTCAATCAAAAAAATCAATATACTATCTCCAAAACTACAGTTGTACACATGCCAGGGTGAAATGAAAATCCAGTGGTTTAAATGCCCTTCTCCCTTATCATAGTTCTTATTATACTGTATTACAGGCACTTTCAGAACACAGCTCTGGTTCCATCACGTCCACACAAAAAGTTAGTACAGCCAACCCAACATTTACCTGTTCACCAGGTTCTATAATACTGTCTGTAATAGCAGGCAATGTATCCTTCTTCTGCGAAGAATGTCTTATGAGACCAGCTCACACAATAGGAAAAAGTGGAAGAGTTTCAAGTTCAGTCACCCTTTAACCTGCATTGTCTGAATCTGACATGCATTCTATATTTCATCTTAAATTTAAATTTTTATATGGAGATTTGTAAATTCTATCCCACGTATCTACAGAAGCTTTTCTTGTTGTCCTTGTCCCTGGCCAGGCTGAATTCTCTCAGAGCTGAGATCCCTGATCCCTGGCTGCTCAGTTTCTCTGTATTCCTCCCAGACTACCTTTCTCTGCTTTCACTCTCTGCAGGCCTCCCTTTTGTGTTTAAGTTTGTCCAGAATCAACTTACTCATCCAGGCAGGTCTCCTGATGTGTTTGTCTAACTTCCTCGTTGTTGGGAAACATCACTCCTGAGTTTGGAGGAGGCAATCCTTGAGTATTAACCAGGTTTCCCAGGCCCCTCTTCCCTCCAGGGCTTTATCCCATGGGACTCTACCAAGCAGATCCCTGAACAGGCTGAAGCCAGCTCTCCTGAAGTCCAAGGTACTGAGCTTTGCTGTGCAACCTCCTTACAGACCTAATGATCTCAAACCCCACCACTTCATGGTCACTGCAGCCCAGCTGCCCTTGAGCTTCACATTCCCCACCAGCCCGTCCTTGTTGGTGAGAACAAGGTCCAGCACAGCACCTCTTCTTGGTGACTCCTCTATAACTTGGAGAAGGAAGTTGTCCTCTACTCATTCTAGAAACCTCCTGAATTGCTTCTGCCCCACTGTGTTGTCCCTTCAATAAATACTGGGTACACAAGGTCCAGGGCTTGTGAACATGAGGCCATTCCTACCTGTCTATAGAGGGCCTCTATATATGTTGTGTTACAGTAACTGAAGTTAAACATACCTCTTTTTCTTCTTGCTTCCTTGATTTCTTCGCACATCTTATTAAATTCTGGATCCAGTTCAGCAGCGATGATAGCATGAGCAGTGTCCTTCAAAGTACATGCTCTGTGTCTAATTATTTTATCTAGAAAACAGGACAGCACACTTTTTTATCACAATTACAAAAATTCCTTAGCATTTCTATGTTGGTTTGTATTGTATATCACAACACTGATAAAAACAGAAGTAACTGGGAAAAATTACAGATGTATGAAAATGCAGATGAAGCAATTCCACAGCACACTCAAAAATCACAACCCAGCTATTGAAGAGCTATAGGAGTTTTCAGAAGTATAAATTGCTACTTTAATCCATGGTGGCATCTATAAACAAATGCAAATAGTGAATGACGAACACGCCTAAATCAACTTGACATCAGGTGTAGCCAGCTTCCACAGGCAGATCTACACAGTATAATGGAGTGGAGTGCAGAGTCTCAAAGTAACAACAGACTTGTCCCGGAATTAATTTACCCACTGGGGTCTAGGAATATTCAGTTTTACTGCCTGCAAAATCACACTGGACATCATCTGCATCTGTAAGGTAGACCCGGCTCACTTATGTTCCTTCCCTGCTGCTTTTTATTTTAACCTGAAATTATTGTTTATTTCTTATTTAACAACTGATCAAAACTGTGCTGAAACACATTATTTTATTCCTTACATTGAATAGCTGTTTCTCATTTTAATCCATTAAAAAAAGACTGGCAAGAAACAAGCCTCGAGTGTGCTACATTTTCAGGCCTATTTCGGGAACAGGACAAATTGCCCATGCTGGAAGCCTAAATGCAACTCGGAAAAAACAGATCAGTTCCCCTACCTTCGAAACACACAAAACAAATTATTCCACTGTTGAAATTTGAAAAGTAATTGTAATTTAATAACTAAGCCCATATGTGGAGAAAATTGACATCTAGAATGTAGCTTTTCAATGAAACCTACAACATTCATTGTTTGACTTCAGTACAAACATATTTAATTTGTCAATCCATCCATACTGAATTACTTTTTCCAGCTGTTGCAGGTACTTCAACAGTTGCCATCAACATTAATGTCTAGAATATATTCTACAACTAGCAGATTAAATTTTTTAATAATCTTTAAAGATAACAATTTAGAATATCACTAAATATTTATTTTGCAATATTCGTAATTCTCGAAACAGCAAACTTTACAGCTGGAAAAACTGCTGAGTGAAAGAGACTATCCAGTATCCACCTCAAAAGAGCCTAACATTTTCTGGGGAAAACTACTGCCCATTAAATCTACTGAAAGTTGGAAGTTTTTGCCCATGTATTTGTGAAGCATTATGTTTTATGATCACCAAAAAAACCACACTGCATTCATTACAGATGCAATTTTGAGATATTAATCTTCCAAGTTTCGGTCAGGTAATAAAATTTAAAAAGCCCTTGCAAAGGAGGAAGGGAGGGGAGCGGAGAGGAAAAAAAAGGAACCAAATCAGGGTATTTGACTGAACCACCACTTTCCTCTAATCCTGTGATGGGCAAGATTTTCCCCCAGGCAGTGCTTCAAAGAGGCAAACACTCATGTCCAGCATACAATGGTTATGTTTCCATGCCTTCAGGAATGTTTCCCAGTCAAACGATGGAGGGAGAAAACCCCAACCTGTCTTACTATAGAACCTGTCTGAAATTTTATAGCAAAGTACCAGGAAAAAAAACCTCAAAGCAGCCAGTTTTTATATCCAGACTGCAAATAAAATCAGCTAGTCTGGTCCTCCCATTGCTTTTCCAACTTAACAACAGGACAGAGGCAGTTACACTATGAGTCTTCTGCAAATTCAAGCATGAAGCCGAGACAAGTATACAGGCCCAGCTTTAAAGAATGTGAATATTTATAGGTTAATAATCATATAATGAATGCATCTGAATGCATGGAATGCTTCCTCTGAACAGCCATAATGTGCTGTTTCAGGTGTGTTCACACAACAGCCCAAGAAATCCTGCATGCCAGAAGAGCAATACATGCTCTGTTGTTAACAGCAGAGGACAGAACAATTTTTCATTACCTCCATTCCAAAACTGAGCCTAGAAAGAGCCAGATCAATTTCTCCCAGCTCAGTTCCGACAGCAAGGAAAATCAAAATACTCCTAATCAGGTGCTCTTCAGATACACTCAGAATGCCAAGTGCCCACCAAGGGCTTTAATTAGTTCACATCAATTGCACATTAGAAGTCCTCAAAAGTGTGTTATCAAGAACACTAAATAAATGGACTTTTTTAGTTAAAAGAAAATAATGCATCATAAACTCAAGAAATAAAGTTAATCTTCTACAAATATGAACTGGGTTCAAAAAGCAATGTGAAACAAGTCTGACCAGACTATACTGTATCTAGGCCACACATGAAACACTTGCAAAATGCCTCAGAAAATCAAAAATTGAGAGGAAAAATACAGAAAAATCAGGCTTTAACCTGGTAAAGCAATTTCACAAGATTTCATGAAGAACTTTTTAACACATTGGACTACATTTGTAGAAGGACCCTGATGTCCAAATATCACATATATTAAATAGAACTCTACATTAAAAGAGTGCTTTGCGTTGATGCTTTGTTGATGACTCTTGAAGCTGCCAGCTGAAAGGTTTTCTTTTGGCAATGTGCACTGTAAGACAGCCCTAGCAAAGAGCACACAAGATGTTCTTTCCTTAGTTTGGAGCGTGAACAGCTTTTACATGCATTTCAGTCTACAAATTCCTTTTTAATTGAAAGCATCCCATTACACTTTGTCAAGACAATACTGTCTAATCTCTCCTAATCAGCTGCAACTGACTTCCTTGCCTAGTGATTTATCCTGTTTTATTTCTATCCCCAAATACATAGATTTTAATTTTGGTGTATGAATTTCATGTTCTAAGCTAACATGGAAATACAGCAGGCCACTGCCAGATTGTGAGAGGATTCTCTACAGAGCTCTCCAAATTACGGTGGGGTTTCGTTGCGTATACGGAGTCCACACACCAAAGAAGAGCTATCAAATTTGAAAGGGAACTACAAAACATAATCTGCTAGAGAACAGCTCTGAATTCTGTAGTTTTCCTGTTCTTCTAATGTCCCCCAGGTGCACTACATGCCTTAGAATACTAAAAGCACAGACCCCTTAGAACTTGCTTATCCTAATTATCACAAAGCATGCATCTTATCTTAATGCCTGAATAGCAACAAAATACGGGATTAAATACCAGGCTTTCAGGTCTAGGCAGGCCAAAAGAAGTAGGTTCTTACCTCCAGGATCTTTGTCTGGATTGTACTCCAATGCATTGCTGCAGATCAGGTCAATGTCTGTTAGAAAATCCTTGGCTGTTAAGTAGTTGTGTTTATCAATTTTGGTTATTACTGTTGATAGGTCCATCGGCTCTTTGATAACCTCAAGGTAATCTGAAACCTATAAACAAAGAGCACACAGAAATGACACAGGACCATATGCATTCTTATTGAACAATGACCATCACATCTTTATACTTGGATTCATTCCACATGTTTAACTCTAAGACATTAACCAAACATTTTGATTTCCAAGCAAATTTATGTTAAAAATGGAAGTTTTATCGGGCTAAGAACACAGCACATCCAAAGCTGCTTTTCTTCAGGAGCTCACCAATTTATCTTTCAAAATTCATTAAACAGTATTTTTGAGGGAATACACTTTAATGTAAATGTATTTTCATTTTTAGATTTTTATGGTGCTATAACACTGTCATGTACTAAAAAAGCACAACCTATCATCCTAACTTGAAGCCCTAGGAAAAATTAGGGAAGCTCTATTTTGTTCACTTTATAGGTAAAGTTCTCATTAAACTAAACAGCCAAATTATCAGCTTTTAAATACCTTCTATAAAATAGTTTCTTCAATCATTTGTTAAACAAAGAAAAGTCAGGTTTTATTGATTGCAGATGTTAGACTGGCTGTACAGAAGGACAATCTAAAGAAAAAGCCTTGTGTCAGAGTTTACTATGAACTTAGATTGTAACTGGAGATTCAGCAACCACCAGGGCACACTAAAAAGTGTTTAACAGAATTAATGATACCGTAAGGGTTTCAGCCTTAATAGTCAAATGCATCAGCACAGCTACTGTCACAAAGTTCATCCAAAAAATCTATGAATTTCTTATTTACTTCAAGGAAAAAAAAAAATATATATATTTGAATGTTTCTGTGTGATTTAGATTAGAATTAACTAAAAACACTGGCAGCCTCTAAAACAGTACTGTATTTTTTTCTTTTGAATTGATCCACATATGATGGACACTGCCAAAGCACTTAAGAGTTAAATACATATTCAGATCAAGCCATAATGGCTCTGTAAGATTTTTTTTTTTTTATATAGTGCCTGCAGACATATTACAACATAAACTAACATTTAATGCATTATTTCAGTGGACAGCAATGTGTCACCTAATTCCTTAAATATAGACACTGAAATTTATTTTGACAAATTAAAACAGCAAAAATTCTCTTTTTGTCTCCCTTTACGGAAACATGATGATATCTGGTTCAGGGATTGGAAAGCCAAGCCACAGGCTTCCTTTCCTTGTCAGCACAGCATCAGAAAATCTTCACTGGAAGCTGTAAATATTGCTGCTGATTTAGTCAGGAAAATCTTTGACTTATCCCATAGCAGCATTTTCTGCAATGCAAGTAGGAGTGGAACAAACCTAACACATTTCCTAAGGAAGTCAAGCAGTCAAATAACAAATTCACATTTCGACTCTCTCCACATACAAAACATGGACTTATTCTTTCTCTATGTGCCCTTATTCATGTAAGTTTAGACCAGAAATTCTTGACAGAAAGGAACTACCTTCACTACAAGTATGAAGAGTTTCCTACAATAATGGACCTCCCAAACAGTTTCACAGGAAAAATCAAACCAAGTTACTGCTCAGACCATGCTCACACTGTAGGATGCCACATTAAACAGCTCACCAGGCTTTCAAAAGCAGTCAGCTATGGAACACTATGGAAAGCTCAAATTAAGAGAGGACTGCATCAGCCCATAAAAGATGCCTGTTCCATCCTGCAAGGAATTTACACTCCAAATCTGCTTTTTACAATGCTGGACTTCTGATGTCCCATACTCATCCTTTAGTGTCTTCCAAAAGAGATGCTTCTCTCTTCAGAAAAAATTAGGGATTTTTTTTTTCAGTTAGCAAGCCTGCAAAGCTTGCAGGGGGCTAGCATCTGATCTCAAAGTCATGACCAAACAAAATCCTATTCATACGGCAGCACCTGAAAATAGATTTGCAGACCGAACTGTCTCATCAGTTAGGTGTGTACAGTCCATAATCGACCAGTTAATGCTTTATAATGTGCTACCATCTGTGATTAATGGCATTCACAAGCATTACTGCTGAAATTATGCAACAATACTATCGATGCTGAATGCATTACAGAACACAGATCACTTTCCCAATATTATCGTGTTTATGATTACAATGCTGTAAAAGCTTTTATTAAAGAATTATACTTATAGTTTCAAGTATTTCAGGAGCACTGGCAGGGATAGGAGTGTTGGCATTTTAAAATGCTGGTTTCAGTTATAAAACAGACAGGAATGCACTGGGGTCACTGGTAATAGAAATGCTCCAAATCCTTGCATCACAGACAATGAGGCTGTGACTGTATGACCAGCTAAAAATCAGCATCTTAGATTGGACAGATCATAAATCAGGCATCTGTTTTTCTAATTAATTTAACCAATTCCTTTTTTTAATTTGCATTCTTTTTCTAATATTTTCAACTTCATTGTTTGCACATTACTGAAACAAGACCTCTTCAATATCCACCGGTTTGCTGAAGATGTTAAAGCGTTTGTCTGTGGCCAGCCTCTTGGTGACATCCCTGAGAAACAACCGCAGCTCCCGCAGGGTGTTCTCTTCCTGGTCCTCCATCCGCTGCTTCTCCGCTTCCGACAGCTCCCGGGCAGGACACGGCAGTGCAAGAGGAAGAATTTCCAGGGCACGAAGAGCTAGGGAATAAAACAAGAAGTCAGACAATAGAAACATTAACAACACAGTGGCTTTTGGGATTATGCCACTCCAAATTTCATTATATGTATTTAATATGCATCATAGATCTAACTATCACCACATCCTTGACCCCACAGCTCTCCATCTTCCACAACTGTTAACTGTAACTATGAAATTTATTCTGGGCACAGATTAATGCTGTCACATGGTAATTACGCTAACTGTTAATTACCCACACCTTTTTAAAAAGAAAAGTAACACAAAATAAAACAATAGGATCACATTATTATTGGTTTTACTGTAACTTAGTTTACCAGCCTGTTTCCTTCTTGGTGGGGGCATTGCTGCCTCATCAAGAATTAAGCCTTTGAAAAATCGCAATCTGTCTTCTTCACTGGGTCTTTGAATATAAAAAACCTCTTCATACTGGATTCTGAAAATACATTTCACCTAAAAAAAAAAGGCCGTAAGAAAATTGAGCCCCCACTGAAAAACAGATGAACAATGACCATATTGTAATACTAGGCACAAACTTTTCAAAATCAGCCATAGGACAATAGATAGTAAACTCTACCTAAAGCTGTGTTCACAGCAAAGGGAAAACAAATACTTGTAATTCTCACTGAATTCTCTATACTTGCAGTATCCCATGATCCTAACAATGGCCACTCCTGCAGTAAAAGGAGAATAAAAGGGCAGGAGGAAAAAAAAAAAAAAAAAATCACAGAAAATGTTAAGGAGAAAACCAGGAACCCTCCCCCATCTGGAGCCTCAGAAAATGTAAAGCTCAAGGTCAGGCCTTTAGACTAAATCTGCATTTAATTATAAGGGAGTCATTCGTCAAAAAGAACAATTGACAAAATGAACAATTTTGTCTTCCCAGCAGAGTATCACGGAGCTTATGAAAATCAGTAATACATCCCACATTAAGGAAAATTACTAACATTCAATTATTATTCTGTTTGATGTATTTTAAATTAAGTTCGAAAACCACTACAAAACAAAATGATTTTACATGATTAAAACATTTAGAAGAGCACAGAACTCCCTAACAATGCCTCCTCTCATGATAAACTTACCTCTTCAGGCAATTCACTAAACATGGACTCAGAGGTAGACAGTAGAAATATAGGTGAGAAAGACGGTATATCTTGCAGCAAAGTTAGGAAAGTAGCTCTCACAGTTTCACTGACAGCATCCCACCAATCACCAATATGAGGCATGTAAACGATACTTGGTACTGTTCTTCGAGCTTCACGAAAGATCTAATTAAAAGAAACAGTGGTATTTCAACTAAGGAACTAATTGTTACCATCAGTTGTGAGTAACAAAGTTCTTGTGCATTAGAAAATGACTCATGTTTGTGGTATTTTGTAGACAAATGTTCCAGCAGAATAGAATTATCTAAAGACTTTCTAAACAAGTGTTTGTGACTCTTAGGTACAGCATTCAATTATTTTATGACAATGTGCCAGGGAGACTACAAAGCAACTACTTTGTTTTAAAAATATGTATGTTTTAAAAACTTGCTATGACTGAGCAATCAAGATGAATATTAAAATGTTTTGCAATTCATGCAATATTCACCACAAGCTATTTGGAAATGGAAAACATTTGAAACTAAGCAAATGAATCTAGAACCACAGCACAACAGTCCATACACAAGTGAGTAAAATGAACATCAGGCACTGAACACCCAGATTAAACTTACTCAGCACTAGGTATGTGATGAGGGGGCAGGTTAAAAATTTAATTACATTCACTAGTCACTAGAGAGATCTCCATCACCCCCCTAGAGACCTCTTTATTTTAAACAGGAAAATAGAAGGAGCATATGAAAATCTGGACTTTAAGCTACATTCCATCTGGCTGCCTTTATATTGATGAAACCAGAATTACATGATTGGAAGGGAATCATTACAAGAGAATCTCAAATATCACCTGTGCACATGATTCTTCAGGCGTTTTGGCACTGACTGAATAAAGAGCTGGCAGATCGAGCCTGTGTACGGAGAATTTTTCCAAGGTGTGCAATAGTGCTGGAGCAAGGTGCGAAGTCTGACCCGAACCTCTTTCCCCAGAGAGCAGTAATCTTGGTCTGTAAGAGGTTGGCTGGTGATAAGCTGACCTGCAACAGAACAGTTACAAAAGTCAATTAACATACCAATGCTATCAATGGACGGATACATAGGAGATATTTTAGAATCCGTAAGACTTTCAGTAATGGGTAATAGCTTCCTACTACAGCCTAAAAACATCAGCTAATTCAGCTATCCCTCAAAACTACTTCAGGTGCCAATAACTCAAGATTTGTCTTATCTTTGTTTTCACAACCATTTAATTCAAACTCATCTGTGTGAAGCTATGCATATATGAAATTCATGACAATTTTCATTATAACTAGTTTATTTAAAATTAATTCCTTGATCATATAAAAAGACTTATTGGACATCCAGTAAAGACAGCAATTTAATCATGTCTAGGTCAGTCCTAACTACTAACGTATCTCTTCGGTAGCCTCAGGAATCCCAGGTCAATCCTCTCATCCCTTAAGTGCTGCCCAAGATTTTGAAGAACCAATGAACATTTCAATAGTTTATTTATTTAAGAAAAAGGATATGAAGTAGGGTTGAATAAAATAACTATGTATCATGTATTTTAGCACATCTGTACACTTCTAGTCAATAGACTTCTGGACAGAAGGAAGACTTTAAAGAAAAACTGCAAAGGTAAACTTATTTTTTGGGTTTTTTTTGTTGTTGAGAAGAAACTCTAAGCAGTCCTTACAAGGGGTTTTGGGATTTTGTGTTTGTTTCTCTTGGGTGTTTTTGCCCAATTCTACGGACAAATGAGACATGAAGAAAAAAAGCATTGTTTTTCCATTAAAAGCTTTTCCATTTATAGAAAATTGATTATAAAACAAAAAAGTTTTTAATTAATTTGCATTTTGTCTCATTAAGGTATTTCTATATGCCCATCAGTGAACTCAGGCAGTGCAACAAGACTTGCTGGTATTATTTCATGTTAAACATTTTGGGACAGCAATGACCACTGCTGACCTTTGGCTTTCAGTTCTGATGGTGGTGGTTACACACACACAGATAATCAAAAATGCTCAGAAAATAAATTAAGGGAGGCTTAGATACTTTGCAAAAAGAAGCACAGCCTTGCGATTCTTTTATTTAGACACACACACACAAATATATATTATTGTTCTGGGTTTGGCTTCCCCCTTCCCAACCTTACACCAAAAGCTTAAATTTGGCATTAGAATACTTAACTATGTCCCCTCCAACTGTTTGAACTTTAATCCTTATTTTTAAGCTTAGATATCCATCAGTTCTGTTCTGGCATTATTATTTAGCACAAAAATTTTATCAGTTTTCCACAAGATGGCTCTACTAAACAGTGCCACTAATGAACACTTTTTCTAACTTCATTTTCTTTATTCAGCAAATTCCCTGCAGAAACTACCACAAAGTAGTCTAAAACTATTCCTAACATTAAACCAAGAAATGTTCATTATTGTTAATTACTGTAGCCAGTCCAATTTATACAAGCAACACTCATCCAAATTTCACACGTATTTTCTAAATTCCCATTTTTCTGAAACTTTCCACAAAAAACAATGAAAAAAGCACATTAAAAATGCTGAATGTATTCATTATACAAAATGCTTCCAAACAGATGCATACACCAAAGCTCAACCATACTCTGGACCAAGAAAAAGCACACAACTCCTCCAAAATATTCCAACATACATCTCTTCTCAGTTCTTAACCTTTCAAATTGAAGTAGTTTGTTAAAATTAAGAATTGCTGTTAACATCTTTACTTCTAACCTACATTTGCCTATTGAAAAACATTTCTGATTCCTGTGTGCAGGATGTGGCCTTCCCAAGAACACCCCCACACCTAAAACTCTTATCTGTGCACTTACATGTTCCCATTACAGAACACCACTGCCACTCCAAAGCAAAAGAACAACTTTTTTAGCTCTCCTGATGTAAAAATCTCCTGGTTTTAGCTATCTAATTATACGCATTAGAGAAACACTCACATTGTAAAATGAAGGTAGGGTTTATGTATAGCAGCTGATGACTGTTTCTTTGGTGATCCTGAGTGACAGCTTGTCTCAAAAATGGATGAAGCATTCTCATCTTCACTATCATCTAATATTAGACTTGGTATATCTGTTCCAAGAGATTTATTAATTAGAACTTTATCACTTCTAAGTACATGTACAACAAACAAGACATTAAAATTTTCTATCAATTATAATAAATCTTCAAATGTAAAAGAAATTTGTTAAACTGTCTTAAGTATCAGCCTTCAGAATAATAAGTACTTATTACTTCAAAAACCAAAACAAATTAAATGCTGTAGAAGTCTAATCATAATCACAATTTATTTTTTTAAACAATCAAGCTAAACAACTTCTCAAATACAAAAAAGTTTAACTTGTTATGAAATGCTTCCTTTGGGTTTATTTCACAGCTAGAGGTTTTCTCAAGGATGAAGCTATAAAATTTGTAATTCCTCAAACTATACAGAATTTTGTAATTATTTACTTGTTCCAAGCGTCCAAATTCTCACAGGTACACTTCTTCCAAAATTATTCTCAGCATGACTACCTATACAATGTATGTTTATGAAGAACTATTTTCCGCCCTCTGATAATATGCTGAAGAATATCAAATTACTTTTTATCAAAACCAGTTCAATGCACTCCATATATTCATACACTATACTTTTACCTATTTTAATTCCTTTGCTAATATAGTAACACAATGAAGTACTTTCTATACAGACCTTGAAAAGCAAAAAGCTCAAAGACTGATTATATTCACAAGACACACTGCAGAGACAAAGAACTGCAAAAACACTAATATGGCACTAAAACAAAACAACCAGGTAACAGTTGAAAATCAGGTACAGCTAAATTAGCTCCCAGAGCTGCAACAGGATTAAGAGTTACCTGGTGTGATTTGATAATGCAAAAGAACTGCTGCAAGATCTTTATTTGCCCCTGGAAAGGAGTTGAGTTGCTTTTGCCCTCTGCAAGGCCACTCATTCTCATTTCCATAGGGAAGGAAGTCTGCAATGACGGGATGAAAATAGTCACAGCCACTCAGCTGTACAGCAGGAGCACTGCAGAGGCCAGCTCTGCTGAGCAAGAAAATGCACTGCAAGGGGTGGGCAGCATTCCTGAGAGCAGCCCAGAGCAACTGTAGCACACTGCTGCTCAGGACAACCACCTGACATCCAACAGCAGCTCAGGCCGGCCACAGACATTTAGGAAAAGGGACTGCTGTGAAATGGAAGTGTGAAATACAGAGAGATCCTGGTGTTATTCTCAAATACACAATCCACAGGTTTACATGAGGCAATGGCACAAGTCCTGTCATACTGATCAGACGATCACCATGGGACAAAGGAATCTCCTTCCAGGCAGTGTTAAGATTTGGAAGGAGGTGCCATCTAAGCCACAGGAAAAATTTTCCCAGGGTTCCAGGAAAAATTGTTAAAAGACAGCAAACGTTCCCTTAGCTGACTGTGTGATGTAAGAAACCGGATTCAGAGTAGGCTGGGCAGGAATGATATTCTGCTGGCATGGGATGAGGATGTCACATCCCTTGTCAAGTTGTGGTGCAGTCACAAATCTGACAACCTTCCTCAGGGAGCAAAGATGAAAAAGGCTTGCAGACCCCAAGCAGTGGCCAAAAGCTAGTCCACAGCAAGAAAACATGGCACAGGAGCTGCTGGATATTTAAGCTAAAGCTAAGGATGGAGACCTCCAAATCAACTGGACATAGGCCTTCTACCTCTGGGCTCACTGCAGTCCCTAAAACAGACAGGATTTCCAGTATACCAAATGTAGGCACAGGTAAGTCCTATGCTCATGCAGTGGACAAAGCTTTCTCTTCCTAAAATACACAATTATTTTAAAAGGCAGCCCATCTTTTAATCCCAAGCATCAAGTGTCTGTGACATCCTCTGCTCAAGTAGCTGACTCACTGAATCACAAGAAACAGGAATTTTTAGTGAAATGGAGAAAACCTGATGTGCAGATTGTAAGCACACCTTGTAAGCATGTGCTATACACTTAGCTTTGAATTCAAGAAAATTTGAAGCCCTGTTGTATAATCTACAATGTACAATTGTTGTACCTGAAAAGTAGATTTTTCTGGTTTTAACAAAGATTAAGCTTGTTATTCAATATTTTCTTGGATTTAAGGGGATAAGAAAAAAACTAAAGGAAATGCTAAAAGAAACCTCAGTTCATGCATCTTCAAAGTCAATGACCTACCAACATTTAAAAGTACCCATAGCAGCAAATTATCTAGTAAAACTACTATTTAAATCAGCTAAAGCTTCCAAACTCAATTTGTTAGCAGTAATGAGCAATAATAAATAGGAATGTAAAAAATATAACCAAAGAAAATATTCTGAACTTAAACCATTTCTTCAACAATAATGACAATCTCTAAATTGGGTGCTACCAACAGGTTAACAGTATACAGAGACTTAAGCATCTTAAATAACTTTGGTTACAATCAAGGGAGCCCAACAGGATCTAACTGCAGCTGCAAGTCAGCTCATTTCCCCTTACCCACCACCACATGCTCCCAGGGCCCATCTCTGGCCAACTCCAACCCTTGTTAAAACCTCCAGCTACCCCACAGTCAGCAGAAAACACATAAATACATCATTTTTGGATCAGTTTTCTGGCTAAAAGCGTTTAACAAAGGACCTGATCTACTCAAGCAAGTGGAAAGGATAGAGCAAAAATGCACAGCTGGACTAGGGAACTGCAGCAGCCAGAACAAGGATCAGCTTAAGCTGCCTGGGCTGCAGGCTGAAAGTGTGCTCTGGAACAGGAACGAGAAGAAAGTCACAGCTGTCACAGATTTGCTTTATGACTGGGCTGTTTTCAAGTTAATCACACACAACCCCAAAGACTGTTTACAGAGCTGGGAGGTGAGAATGATCCCAGATAAGAACAGTAGACTACATCAGAATAAACAGATCTCAAACCCAAGGTATCTTGTTCAACATTTAACTTCCAAGAAATGACCTGGGTAACTATTAAAGCATGTCTCAGAAAAGAGCTGGGTAAAAAAACCCCAGAACCTATCAACTCATTGCCAGTCAAAACAGTCACATTCCTTCTTATTCCTGGCTTCCTTGGTGCACTCACACTGCTCCCATTGCAGCAGGTTTCTGGCATTCACTGACGCCTTAGTGAGTTGATTTTACTCACGAATTTGGCAAAAAAAGCTAACTTGACAAAACAGCAAATAGTTCTCCACTTGCTAAGCCAACAGAATCAGCTTGGAGGATCAGGAGTGCACCAGGCCAGTTCAAGGAGAGGGAAGCCTCCGGACTTTCTTCTAGATCAGCACATGACCATTACATGGGGTCAGGTATCTCAGCTAAACACCTGTTGAGCAGTGAGCCCCCCAAAGCTTCTGCATCACCACCAGCAAGCACAGGACTGCGGATAGCTAACCATTGTTCAGGACAGGAGCATCAATTTCAGGTCCTGTTACACTCAGCAACATTGTCTCACTATTTTGTTTTTTGTTCTGACCTTTAATTATGCCCCATCATTTCTTGTATTTAAATTGTAAATTACTTGTGAGTTCTTTTTTTGGATGGCCCTCACACCCATGGGACCTTGCTCTATACAGATCAGGTAATCAGATTCTACAACAAGTTGGAACCAGCAAAAATAATTAAGCAACACTCGAGCAAATCATATTTACATCCTAACAACACCGAAGGAAATACACATGAGATTTAAAGCTAGGTGGAGAAGCTGAAATACTTGCAAAGTGAAACAGCATTTGCAAAAAACCCCAAACCACATACCTTCACTTTTGTCACCCTGGCTGAATTCAGCATGAGGGAACACTTTGTGTAAGACCTCGAGGAGCCTAGTGAAGGTCCGTTCCAAGAGCGGCCGGATGACGGGGGACAGTGCGTGTCCCGACGACGTCACGGCACGCTGGGAGGCAGGCACAATGTTCTGCATCGCATGGTAGAAATCCTGTGCGCTGAGAACTACTGAGGAGACATCCAGCTGGAGCTTCTGACTGCTCATGTAAATCTGGGGATAGCGGCGTCTCAGGGCAATCAAGGCAGCCTCAGTGCAAAGTGCTTTTATGTCAGCTCCACAGTACCCTAGTGCACACAGAAACACAAACACCTTCCATGAAACAGCACTGCTGTGCCACACGTCTCAAACATGCATCCAGCTAAAAACAAGTCAGTAATACTTAATTGTCAGGGTCCACAAAGCATCTGCCAAAAGGTATCAGGTCATCATGTGGTGATAGTGTTGTATACCAAGGAATCAGACAGGTTTATTAAGATATACTAAGAAATTAATTCCACATTGAGGTTAAAATTACCTACATTTTCACTATAACATATGATACATAGTGTATTTTCAGTCCTGGGTTATAAGAGCAATAACAGACCTCCTTTTCCCTTAATACTGTATAAAGTATGTGTGCAATTTTAACAGGCTAGTCCCTCTCATCCTTTTTTCCTTTAATACCTCCACATGAATATATTCTTTAATAGCAAAGTAATTTTGCTACACTGAACATCACCAACTTTAAACTTTTACAGTCTGAGAAAATGAGCAGAATAAAGAAAAATGTTTCATGAATAGAATATGGAAGAGATGAAATCTCTTGTCAAAAAAAGCATACTCCGGATTCTTGGAAAAACGTTAACTTCTACTATCAAAAAAAATGTTTCAGACTTTTTTTAAGAGTTTCATAACTTTACTAATATAATCAAAAGTAGAAATTAAAATGCATTAAAATTTTAATTTAGCCTATCTTCATAAGTATCTACAGGTGGCCTCCTATAATTGCTTAATCATCGTTAGTGAAAAACATAGATCTGATAATTATGAAATACAGAGAGACTTAATACCTCTGAGTCTTTTGCAGTACTAATGGTTTGGGCGTTTTCCCCAGAGCTAGAAATTAGATTTCAAATTTTTCCGTCTTTCTCAGCAAGAGACATTAATATGCCTCTGTATTTTGAGGCACCATAGCTCCAACTTTCAAAAACTGTAAAACAATATTCCAGTGAGAAAAGTCATTTAGAGAATTAGAGTCACTATAGGAAAATGTGTTGCACTGAGGTACCGCCATATAAAAGTTCATGGGTTTGTAATGAAGTGTTTATAGAAGGTAATTAATCAATTCTTTAGTTAAAACTATTCTCACTCAACTGGTTTTTTACCAACTTCCTCCTCCCCACCCAGTCTTACATTACTTGCATTTTTGCTACTCTATTTTTGTATTAAGATGAAGGAGGGCAGGTTTAGATTGGATATTAGGAAGAAATTCTTTACTATAAGGCACTTGAACTGGTTGTCCAGAGAGGCCGTGGGTGTCCCATCCTTGGAAATGTTCAAGGTCAGGCTGGATAGGGCTCTGAGCAGCCTGGTCTAGGGGAAGGTGTCCCTGCTCATGGGAAGGGGTTGGAACTGGATGATCTTTTGAGGTCCCTTCCAATCCAAACCACTTTATGATTCATCTTTTGGCAGCACCAAGTCTCAAAATTGACGCCTGCCTTGCTTCTCTCTCTTTAGTCTCTGATGTTCTTTCAGTGCTACTGGCACACATATTTTTCCAAGATCCATACAGCAATAAGGAACAATGTGATTCCATACACAGTGTTTAAAAATAAAAAAGGAAGCAATTAATATGGAAGACAGACACTTTTCCATCCCCATCTTTCAGACATATAAATTTGGGGGATAATAATAAAAGACACCCACTTTTCAGCTATAAAGATGACTTAAATTGGATGAGACTTCAAACTGCACCCTTCTTATATATACTTGAAAATAATTTAAAAAAAAAAAGGCAAAACAAAAATAAACCCAGATGGAGGATCACCATAAATAGCAGATGATTCCTGCAATTTTTAAACCAAGCTTCGTAATTTTATAAAAAGGTCAGTAGCTACAATTGTATAAATTTGGTGAGTCCACACCATGACTGCTATCTAAAACGTGTGTAGCAATTCACATTCCCAAGTTACCTTGAAATAAATACATGTTACATTTCAAATATGCTCAGATATATCCATTATATTAATCAATAGACAACTAATTGTTTTCAGCACTGGAATTATGATTTTGGGGTTTTTTAAACTTTCATTTAACGTGAAATCAAAACTATGCAGGCACACTCCAACCATGTGAAAGTATTAAACAGTAGCTACAGGTGCAACAGAGAATCAAACCAGGGTTCTAAATTTTGCTTTGTTCTTTAGGTATCAGATACCACATTCCCATTTAAATTGGTCCACTTCTTATCCAAAAACCACACTAGATTAAACAAAAAATGAGTGAGGGGAGCACTAAACCAAAGCTTAAATCAATGATATGCTGGAGATATGGAGCACCCTGAATGCCTGTCACCTTAGAACTAGTTTAGTATCTTTGTGACAAAAGATTTCACAGCTCAGGAGCTATACCCTTCCCAACTTTTCTATTAACAAATGCTGTAATATCGCTTTCTAACAGTCATTTTAATCACCGCTTGTACATCTCCAAAGAATTGCAAAATTAGGAAATAATAGCCTGTAGCCTATTTTTAAAATTAAATTCTCAGGTGATCAGATACACAATTAGTCTCCATTTCTACTTCTCATTTCTCAGGAGCAATTACATTTGAAGACTAATAATTGGTGTCTCTTTTTGAGGGTCTCTCTTGTGCCTACTGTACATCCATTTCAGTGACAAGAAAACTGAGAAAATCCTGTACCTTGTGAAATATTAAAGAGCTTTCTATTGCTAAGAAGGAAATGCACACTGATTAAGCAGAAGAAAAACATGAGTGAAGTATTGTCAAAACAAAATAAAATGTATCATGCCAACAGTAAATAACCTGATTCAGTTTTTACCCAAACTGACACTGTAATATAAACTCAGGATTCAGTGCATTTGCTTCCATTTTTGAAGCATCTCACAAAGATGTTCAATTTGCCAGGCAAAATGTACTGGCACACCTTAACTTAGAACAAAATGAGGATTGCTGTCAAATAGCCCATTTTCTTCTACCCAGCACCACCACACTCTGCTAAACATTTCTGAAGTACAACTTTGAAAAAGCAGAACAGCAAACAAGTGGATTCCTATGTAGGTTTCCAAAGAATGCACTTTGGTCACCAAAATTTTCCAGCCATCCTCTTCCACCTCTACCGTGCAGAAACTGTGTCCTCCTTAAAATTTCTTCTGCCTAAAACCCACCCTAAAAACCCACAACAAAGTGCTACTGAACTAGGTAAAGCATTTAGGTGAACAATTTTGATCACTTCTTCCACTTCATGTTGTGCAACTCTCTACAAAACTCCCAAAATTACTGCAGGGAAAGAGAGTTATCAAACAACTCAGCATGATGACAGAGATGAAAAATAACTACTAGGCTTATTTCAAAAAATTGTGAAAAGCAGGAATGCTAATGTCAAAATCTCCCCCTTCATCATTACATGAGGATGTGAAAGAAAAATCTAACATGGTATCATTTTGCCACAAAACACTCCTGCAATAATAAGCACAGAATAGAGTATTTTTAACAAGCATCTTTCAGCATGATACTTTGCTTCTTTATAATTCTATTTCATAATGTTATTTAAATAACCTTTACTATATTGTAAAAAGATTCATCTGCAAGATGCCAGATGGAAGAATTCACACTTTTTCAGTTGCTAGTATGTTTTGTTTCCTGCAAGATTGAGTTTGTAGGTAAGTCTCTCTACCTACAGCAAGTCACGATTCCAAACAAGGCAATAAGCACAAGAGAGAAGAAAGGATTTTAAAAGTTCAGGGTATCTGGGACCCGTCTCCAGTAAGGAGAAAAAACGTAGTAATTACGTGTGTTTACTGAAAGTGCTAATAAGACATGAGTGTGGGGTCTTCTGAGCAATGCTGTGCTCTCCCCAAGCTGCTTCACTTCATCTCACACACACTGCAGTCATGAGGCCATTCAGGGAAGTGGAGTCTTTAATTCTCACATACTCAGAAATCCTCTAAAAGGTTGTAATCTTTTAACACCTGGGACAAAAATCAACCCTCAGGAAATAACCTATTTTTTCAAGTCCTGGGGCTTTTCCCTTCCAATTTCCTTCTAATTACACCCCTGGATCTTAAGAAGTTCTGAGTCACGCATACACCTGCTTCCCCAAAGTCATTTGCTTTGGGAGTGTTTCAGCAGTTTTCTTCATTAGGATCCAAAAGCTTGAAGTTAAGTGTTGCCAAGTCTGCTGAACTGGAGAGAGGTATCAACCATGCTGTGCCAAAAGCCTGGCAAGTCTAGGCAACTTTTACTTGGGGAAGAGGGGATGTTGTTTTTTGGGGGGAAGGTTGTTTTTAAAGAAAACCTGCACACAAGAGAAAACAGTAGACTGGTATAAACTGTATCAGAGACACGTGTACCAATGAGTCCCACTGGTTATGGCCACAAAGAATCTGGAAAGTCTGTTTAAATCATTATTACTGCTTTTACTTATAGAAACGATGAGGCAATCTCAAGGTGAAGAAAATACACCAGTCTTACTTCAGCTGTTTTGAAAAGTCTTTGTAATACTCCAAAGATTTTCATCTTAGATATATGGAAACACTAAAATTTGAAGATATAGACTGGAGACAATCAAGTATACAGTAGCTGGAGAGCAGGAAAGTCAAGGAAAACAGAAAATGGTATTTCTTTTTGTTAGCTGACTTCCACAGAACTGACTGGCTTTATGGAGCACAAAGAATGTTTTCCAATCAAATGTACAAATGGCTTTCCCTATTGTCTGAAATTTTAAAATATTGTGTTCTCAATTAAAAAATATGGTGAATATTTAAAGAAACATCTGTGTTCTTTTCCCATCTATTCCCCTCTCTCCCACTAAGCAGCACCACGTCTTTCCATAATTCAAGCAGAATTTACATGGAACGGGTTTGTCATGTGCTGTCCTACACCCGACAAAGTTTAAACTGGAGTTTGCTGGATAGTTGTTTTCTCCTCACCAGAAGATGTTGAGGTCTTTGTGCATCAAAAGCGGAGGGATGCTGCTTCGATGAGAGATCTCCCTGTGGATGAAGAGGATAATTCCGATGTACTGTAGCTGACTGAATGGACTGATGCTCAGTTTAAAGTTCTTAGATTCCCTGATGATGGATTCCAAAGCACAGATATCTGAGACTGTTCTTTTTCTGAGAACTTCAGTGCTCGTACAAGCAGATGACTGACAGCGGATGTATCTTTGCATGACAAATTGTTGAGAAGATACCGTGGTGTGTGCTTTAGGGTCATTTCCTCTGTTAAATTCACTATAAAAATATTTGGGTTTATTTCTGATTAGACTTAAAACAGCAGGCTTATCTTAAACAACCAACCTCCATTCAGTACAGCAGGTCTTTGGGAGCTCCAAAGGTGTATTTAATGTATTCATGGCGTGGTGGTTTTTTTCTCCCCTACCTATGTCTACACTTTGAGGTTGTTCTGTGCTAGCAATCTGGAAAAAAAATTCATCTTTAGAAAGGCTGGTTAGTTTGTTGGATTTATGTCAGAAGAGAGCATGCCAGTCAGTAAAAAACAAACAAAAAACAAAAATCCCACACACAAGTACCGATTTTTTTCCTCAGTAAGTAGACAGAAATACTCCCAAGTATCCCTATCTCTTCTGTAATATTCTAATTTAATGGGAAGTCTACCTAAAGATTCCAATTCCAACTTCATTTTACTTCTCTTTGAGGGTATGCATCCTATATAAGGACAGTGACGTTACAGAAAGGAAACATGGCTCTATTTTCAAATCACTACTAGCTACTCATTTTGTGTTTTAGTAAGACAGAAATGTATTTTGTTACTACAAAAAGAGTGTTGTTCAAAGTACAGAAGTTTAGAAAGGTAAAGATAGGAAAATCTTGACACATTGAACATACCTTCAAAGTTTTACACAGAAAAGAAAGCCTCTACAGTAAAAGTACTAACATCATTAACACTCACCAACACATTTTTCAGCCAGTTCTCCTAAGAAAGGATCTGACAATTTGGGGTTCCAATCCCTGGTATGAATTTGCAAAATGTGCTTTCGTGCCTAATTTAAAAAAAAAAAAGAAAACAAAATGAGATAAAAAACTAGCAAGGCAAATCCATGTCATAGAAAAAAGTATTATTTATTCATGTGCACCTACAGTTACTTTACCAGCTTTTGATGTAACTGAGACACATAAAATAGAACTCAGCACACAAAAGACTCTCAAGAGGAAAGCCTTTCCTGTCTTTTTTAATTCCATATGTAAGCAGTACTTTTTTCACCAGTTACACATTTTAATTTCTGTTTAATCAACATTATTATACATGAACTGATCAAAACTCATGTTCTATTAGGAATTATCATAGTTCTATAATTTCATTTTTAATTACTGCACCTATGACCAACAGGTTCTATCGTCAAAGGCCTCACCAATTAATGTATTGCTGAGTAGCACAGCACATACACGTGAATCCCAAAACAATTCCAGCTAAAAGTTCTATAGAATCTAAATACATCTATCCATATACAAAGTAAATTTAATTTTAAGTACAAATTCATGAAGTATTATGGCAGAGTTTATGTAAGTTTAGAGTAAGGAATTGAAATGATTCTGTTGTCAACATTGTAATGTGTGGCTGTGCATCTACATTTTTTACATGCTTAGAAGTCTACAAGATTTAAAGTTATTTTCCCTTACCATTAAGTTTCAAGCCCCAAATAGTGAGGGTTCATTATACAAATCCATAGTTTTTTAGATAAGCAATTCAGTTTATTGTGAATAATTTACCACTGTTTAGTTTTAGCCATATCCTGAAGATTTGAAGCCCAATACAATTTTACGTATACAATCTGTTTGTACTAAAAATGTCTTCCTAAAATTAAACATTCTTACAAGCACGAATGAATATTTTTATTTCATAAGCTTGGCTGTCAGACATTCAAATGTTTAATATACCAAAGATGTTTATTAATAAATCTCCTTTCCAGGTTTTACCTTCTTGTCAGGCAAGTTGAAAAGAAATTCCCTGTCAAAACGACCAGGTCTCCTGAGTGCAGGATCTATAGAATCCAGTCTGTTTGTAGCACCTATTACAACTATTTCACCTCTATTATCCAGTCCATCCATGAGGGCAAGAAGAGTAGACACTATAGAGCTAAAAGAGAGTTTTCAGAATAAGGAAGTGTAGGGAACACTACAAGAACTTTTGCATTTTCAAATGCAACATGAGTAAGTTCAAAAGAAAAAAGCTAACATGATGTAAAGATGCAAACAGGTGCATAACAGTTTCAAGTCTCATATGTTCCATTGACCTCCTGGTCTGCTGGCCCCAAATCTCTGTCCTGTTTCCCTCAGCAGAGTGGAGGGAGACAGACACATAAATACCAGCACCTATAGAATGACAGGTACAAGTGTGTTGCCATACAGAGCCCAGCAAAACTGAGATTGAAAGCAGCCACAAAGAATTTCAGCCAGCAGCAAACTGTTGTAAAAAATGTTTTAAAAAATGACACGATAGCAACACAAGACATGTTTGTACGTCACACCATCTAGAATCAAAATCACGGGTGAGTTCAGTTCATTGACAGAACATTACAGTTCATCATGTTAGAATAAAATTTTTCAACTGGTTATTCTATTGGGCCGGTAACAGACAATCTGTTTACAGCACAAAACAGCAAACCAAGGAATGGCTGTGGAAATCTTGCAGTTAATAATGTGGCTCAAGGGTAGTTGTCACTGCAATTCAATTCCCAGCAAATTACAGTTTGCCTGAAGGACTGAAAAGATGACTTCCAACACCAAAAAAACCAATCTGTCCTTTCTAGTGTAAGTGGGCTTCACAAAAAGTAAAAACCTTTCCTGTGAAATGAGTAAAATTACATTTAAGAGTTTACCAAGATAAGGTACTCTATACCAAGAAAATGGCAGCATAGAAGAAATATTACCTGTGAATCTGATCTTGTCTGCTAGAACGAACCGGAGCCAAGCCATCTATTTCATCAAAAAAGATTATAGAAGGTCTCATCAAGTATGCCTGGTATGCAGTAAATAAAACAAAAATTGAATTCACTGTTAATTCCTAATTTATCCATCAACACTGAAAACTGGTTTCACTAGAAAGCATTAACATGCTAAACCAACACATATGTTGAGATATCTTTGTTAAAAAGTGTAAAGTCTGAAATGAAAACTGAATTTCCAACTCCAGCTGAGTGCAGTCTGCTTCAAGTAAGCAAGATGGCACCAGTGTACCAGTTTTACTGTGTGCTCCACAGGTTAAAGACAAACACACACCTTACACTCAGTTACAGAGAACACGATCTTATCTGCTGACAATCTGTTTGTTTAGACATCTCTATCTGACAACTACTTTTCTTTGAGCTACTGCATTTTACTGCTTTGTGTGACTCTCTGTTCTGTCCAATCTCTTCTAAGCCAAAAAAGAACACTAAAATAGACACACAACCAACACAATCATGCACTCCCCTCTGTAGCATTTATTTTGAACATGCCAGTCAAACTCAAACTCACTGACTCATTTTTTTTTCCCCAATTTTTACCCAAACTACTTTGCTTCTTTAATGGACAAGTCAAGAGACTGCTTTCTCTAAGTTTTCAGAGCAAGAAAAACTGTCAGAATTCCTCTATTCTTTTTATCTAAATATGCCACTTGGTAAAATCCTGCTTAATTTATGAAAATGTACAGTTATTTAGTTTCAATTGCAAATACTTTTGGCTACCTAAACCACAAAATACAACATACAGAAAAATCATACGAAAAAAATGTATTTGTTTCTAACCTGATCAAAAAGGAGTCGAAGCTGACGTTCAGATTCACCAACCCACTTACTGAGACAGTCTGCTCCTTTCCTCATAAAGAAAGCCACCTTTTTGTCTCCTTGACTGCATTCATTAGCTAGAGCTCTAGCTACCAAGGTTTTACCTGTTCCAGGAGGACCATAGAATAAACAGCCCCTGAAGATAAATGGATCAACACAGTCACAAACTTATTTTACGTCTCCTGAAAAACTCCAAGTCAAATTTTATAATGAAGACAGGGAGCCTGGAGAAGAAAGACTTAAGATCTCATATTATTATTTTGTGTATTAGCATGACTTCATAAAAACTAAGTTTGTTTTATGCTTTCAAATCAGGAAAACTTTGATTTCTAAAGAACACTAATCAAAGGCATATTAAGTTTCCAAAGTCTTCTTTTACATTAGTTAAATACCACCTCTTCAAATATCAGAAGTTAGGTAACACCTTAATCAGTGCTTGTTACTTCTTTGGAATGAAGTAATTAAGTGACAAAAATACCCCCATATTTTCAATTTACTTAGATACCATGTACCCATTTATAACACATACCAAGATGACTGATTAATAAATATTAAAATCACAGTATAATATTATTGAGAGAAACATCAGCATTTTGCTTGATCTAGTAAAATATTTAATAACATAATAGGAAAAAAAGGCAAGGTACTACTAAATAGAATACATGAGAATTCTTTCTTTAACCAAATCACAAAGTTTACCTTCCTAGCACAAGAAAAATAAACTAGGTTTTTTTAACTCTTCATCCTGCTTATTACATATTCTGATAGACAAGTGGGGTAGCAAACATGTAAATCTATTTAAACTGTAAAACACTTCAGGGCAAGAATCAATCTCCTGTGTGTTTTCAATTCTTCAGAGCTTAATAAAAAAATGCAACAGTAAGAGTAAATACACCTACCTTGGTGGCTGAATTTTGAATTTTTCAAATATTTCTGGATAGAGAAGAGGAAACACTACCATTTCCTTAAGTGCAAGGATATGATGGCTCAATCCCCCTATACTATCAAAACACACCTGGGGAAAAAAAAAAGCATACAAAGTTTATATCGTAAGAGCTTTCCACAAAAAGACCTTTATTTATAAAACACGTGCAAACAAATTAGAAAAAACACCGAAAACAAATTAGAAAAAACACTGCATTGACCAACAAGAGTTCCCTGAATTCTGGAAGTGTGAAAAAAATAGTTGAGAAAGTCATCTCTTGGCTGCCTACATGGGGCTTATCTGGTTTGCAAGTTAACTGTGCCAGGGATGCCTGGACATCTACAGAGATCCAGCCTAAGTCCCAGAGCAAATACTTTGTAGTCCAAAGGAATAAAGAGACAAAAGCTTTGGTAACAATAAAATAAAATAAAAGAGATCAGTAAGCTTTTTATTAATTTACTTCAACCTCAATAAGAGGCCGTGGTCAATTCTGCTTATGCATAATTGAGGGAAGGAAGATAAAAAGCTCTAACAAAACCTACCGATTTATCAACAATCATAGGGTCAACATCAGCCAAACTTGCCCCAACTTTCACACGTTCTCGAAGGATTCCACTAGCTAAGTCTTCTGCTCTGAAGTTTAAAGGCAGGCACCTGTTCAACAACAAACACACACCAAATAAACACTGTTCTGTTTTCACTGCTTGGAGGAGAAGAATCAAGAGATTAAATGCCTTTTACTACATAAACTGATAATCTTCCCAGATCGGTAAACAAAACTTATCTTTTTTTTGGTGGTAATTATGGTTATGTATCTGGAAGTTCCTTAACATAAAGTTAGTTTTATGTTTCCATGCACATATTTCAATCTGAAGAACCAAGCTGGACAGATTATTTTGATTAAACACAGAAGAAACAATATTTCCTTCTTTTAAGCCCCTACATAGATAGTACATGAGGCCAACTACACAGTTAAAAGGAGGAAGACAAGTACCAGTAAGACACAGGTTACACTCAGAACTACATTTCTGGTAGTTGTACATTGCTTAAATTCCTTGCAATGGAAAAACGAACAATGTGGCAGACAGGAAGAGATGGAAAAAAGATGAGGAAAATTTTATTTCATGCAGAATTTTCCTACTTAGGTATCTGTGGTGGTGAATAAATTTACTTATTAGATCTTCCACTTTCAGATTACTGCTAAATACAGGTAAGGTCAAAAAAATATGCATTGAGTGTACAGAATGCATGAACTGTTAGACAAGAGGAAGAGGGAAGAGCTGAGAGTACAACAGAATTAACTGGAACCAAGTTACATCAATGAAAATATTTTAACCAACAGGAGCTGTTTTTTATAACCCAGCTGAATCAAACAGCTATTCTTGTATTTCCATCTTTTTATCACTACTATTATCTACTCATAAGACTCCAAAAATCTGTATTAATATATAACCAGCATTCCTCCTAAACTGTGTCTGCAGGTAATTACAGGCAGAATCAAAAGTCTGCAGATCTCATAAAACATTGTAGACTAGTTCTGTTTATTTTCTGATAAAGAATAAAATCAAACCATTCTAAAGACCAAGGATGTTTTGATACCTGTTTCTTGCTCTGGCTATGCTTTTAGATTTTCTTCTTTCAAAACGTTCTTCATCTGAAGAGGTGGTATCGCTGCTGTGAATGGCGTGCTTCTTTCTCCTATGGAAGTGGCAAAACAAACAGAAAACTCAGTCTTTTTTGCAGTAGAATGGCATGTTTTGGTCCTTCTATAAAAATGAAACTGAAATGGCAAGTACAGTAGTAGGTTTGAGATGCCAGCAAATTCTAGCTTCATTAAGTATCAAAATAATCTGAGAGGAGAACAAGAGCTCTTACTGCCACAGCAATTTTCTGATTTCAACATGAACATTACTAGAACAGTAGAGCCCCGTAAGATGTATGGTCCAGTCCATGTTACCTCAGCAATGTGATTTGAATATTCAATCAATAAGCTGCAACTGTATCTAGGAAAGCTTCCAACCACTTTAGCCACCTCTAACATAACAGACATACCAAGATCTCCTTATCCAGTTTGATGTTTTCCTTTAAATATTCTCTGAAAAAATTCCACACTTCACAAAGTATATAGTCTCTTTTTATGAGGTTATTAATTCTGAACAGCAGAACAGGCTCTCAAAATACCTGTACTTCTGATCTGAATCCAAGTAAAATTACTATCCAAAGTATGAATGAACCACTTCTTATTTTACTATGATAGTATTTCAGAAAACTGAGTATTTCAGAAATAACAGAGAACATACATTAAATCTTCTGTACAAAAAGGTGTTGAGTTTGATATCAGTTTGAAAAATTCAGCACTTTTTTGCATGAAGAAGTTGGCTGCTAGTAAAAAGTCTTCAATTTTAAGTGAATATAGTGAGCTGCGTCATTTGTATGAACATGATAATGCACTGAATTAACTGGTTTTTTGCCAGTGGATAGCATGGTGTATCAGTTTTACTATTCAATGACCAAAAATGAGATACATTTCAAAATATATCAAAGAGAGTATCACACAATTGGGAAGACTTTTTATGTCAGTGCCCTGACAAGAAAGGATAAAATGAGGGCCAAGTAATGAGCAGGGTAAAACTGAAAGGATAACTTTCACACTCTTCATATAAGAATACTAACTACAAGTCCGGAGATTATCCAAAAAAAGGTCATATGCTCTTCAAGGAAAAAAAAAAAAAACCTCGTATTTGTATTACAAAGAAACTTTAGAATCCTAAGAGTCAGCTATTACTTTATTTACTTTGTATATTTTCACTATGCCATTAAATTGAGCAGTAAGAGTTTCAGCTGTGACTAGTACTCGTTTACTTGGATTCTGTTCATAGACAAATTTGTCTTTTTGAAGCTTTGAGTAAATTTTTTTTTTTTAAATGTTTTAAGCGGTAACCTCATCTGTTTTGTTACATAAAGCCTACCAACAGTTTCCAAGACAATTTGGTACATTCCAGACTTCTTTGACACGAAACGTAAGAGTCAAAAATTATGCTTGCTAAATATTTTATTAAATTGTTGATAATTCATGGAAGAAATCTGAACTGAAAGAAAACAAAAAACATTAACCTGTTTTGCTCAGTTTTACTGAACAGAGAGGGGATATTTGTTAAACTGATGCATTGGATTTAAATATTAAATATATGGCCTTATGGAAAAAGCTACAGTGTGTCATGCAGAATTCTTTCCAGTTCTTGTAGCACACCTGTTTCCATTCTGTTTAGCACAAAGGTTCTACTGGGATTACAAAGTGCCATGACACTCCTGTTTGGATGCTGATCAGGGTCTGAACCTAAGGATACAGTTCAAGACCCACTCACATACGTGAATGAACTGTGAAACTCACTCAAGAACGGTTTGAAAATGAAAAGCTACCAGAATGTACTGAAGGAAAGCAAACAACTACATACCAAAAGACCAACATTTACCTGATATGGCTTCTTCTTGCAGGAGATCTGTGAATATCAAACAGCGTATTTTCTCTCTTTTTTTGATGAGCTGGCACTGTAACATCAATTACAAAAGAACAATAATCTAAAAGCAGCACGGAAGTGCTAGATTATCACTTCATCAATAAGGTTATCACTGGTTTCTCCAAAAGTTTAAATTAAGAAAAGAACTGTACAGGGGGTTTTGTCACTACCACTGTACTTGGCTTGATGCAGGCATGGGAATTCCATCCTCACCCCCCTCAAATTATCAGAGCTGTGTCTGTCATGGCACAGAATGTAACTTGTCCAGGGCACTAGCACTTTTAGTTTATTTGCAGGACATGAAACTCCATACAGAAACCTCTTCATAGCTGATAATATGGGATGTCTTGAAATTTCTCTGAACAAATAAAACACAGCAGTTCTCTATCAGAGAATATTCTATGATCCTCTAACTTGCAGAAATGTTTCAAAGCTGCATCAGGGAAAACTCAAACTCGACAGGAAGAAGCATTTCTTTACTGAGAGGGTGGTCCAGCACTGGAACAGGCTTCCTAAAGAAGTGGTCAGTGCCCCAGGCCTGTCATAAGAGGCATTTGGACAATGCCCTGAGTAACACGCTTTTGGTCAGTCCTGAAGCAGTCAGGCAGTTGGACAAGATGATCACTGTAGATTCCTTTCAACTGAAATACTTTAAATTTCTCACCTGTGATAACTGCTGCTCTGCCATTTATCTACAGTTATGAGTAAGGCTTACCACTCAAGAAGAGAAGCAGGCATAACAGTAACTATTTTTTCTATGTAGTCACCTAATTTATTAGATTGCTGTCTGCCAAGTATTTCTTGACTTAAACCCAGTTCACCTCCAACCCTAAGCCCAGCACAGGGCAGTACGTACAGAGTTCAATGAGGCAGCAACACCACTGACAAACTGAGTCTCAGCAGTCCCATCCACATGGTGAACCACAACAGGTCAGGATGGAAATCACACACTGCTGCATCCCTGTTACTCAGTGAAAAGTGAGGAGTAGCCATCCAATTATTCCCTCCCCACACCCATGGTATTCCTGCAGGTCAGTAGAGCAGAACAGCACAAGCATTGTCTCATTCCTCACCTATTGGAGGGGCCTGGTATCTTTCAACAGTTTTTCTCTGTCTGAGATTATATGGCCGATCATTTTCTTCCCCCTCAGCTTCTTCTACTTCTATATCTCCATCTTCTTCCTGAGACTCTGTTGGGGGGGGGGGTAAAAATATTTTCAGAAAACTTCCACTTCATGTCAGAGCTACTTTCATCCTAAAAAATTAACATTTTAATGGTCACTGAGAATTACTACCCCTTTATTAATTAACACTAACTGGCAAATCACTAGAAATTTGAAGACCACGATAAATCTATAGCACATTGTCAAATTTCCTTCTAGTTTTTTACAGAAGGTTCTGGAAAGGCAAAAGAAAGAAAAATAAATGCATTCAAAACACCTTTAGTTGTAAAGTACTTCAAATATCACTTCTATCCACTACATTTTTCCATCAATAATTATCCTTCAAATTAAGGATAATGCTTTTCTTCTGTTTTCCCATAGGAGCCTCAATAAATCAAATACCTGACACAGCACGAAAGTAAGTAAAACTTTATGATTCACAATATCATTTTTACACAAAGCAAAGGAACACAGAAATACACTTTATACACTTCATGCATAAAGGCACAACGTAGGCCCATCTGTTAACATGGGCAGAATTTTCATCGATGGATCTCAGAATTAGGACTGCATTCTTATTCATTGGGACACACCCTAGCTTCCACAGCAGTTTTAGTTAAAAATTGAGATGCACTATGCTGAAACCTGTATGGATGCCTGAAGTTTAAGTCCAGTTTCTTAAGGAGGCCAAGCATGATGCTGATCAGGACATCAAAGTTAGCCACAATCCCTTCTCTCCTAGTAATTTTTGAACCCATCGACCAGTTTCATTTAAATTTTTAAAGGAAAGTAGAATTTCAAATACAGCTGTGAACCTACAAGCCTTCTAAAATGTTGATGGACAGAAAACAGACTTTAATTAATACCTTCCCCCAAAGGAAGGATACAGGCCTAACTATTACAAATTCTTTCTGGTAATTGCCACAGCACATGAGAAACATCAAGTCAGTTAGAACATACGTAGTTGTAGACTACATTCATCACATCCTGGCTTCCACCAGATTGTTACAGGGAATGTAAGGAAAGCTCCAATGACTTAGTGTTACGAAAAACAGAAGAAAGGAAGGAAATGTAGTATACAAATATTTAGAAACCAGGCTTTGTTCTGCTTTCTGAAGCGCAATATATTGCTATCTTAGGCGAAGAACTTTGTTTTGTAAGTATTTGAGACAAGCCCTTACAATTTTTTACAACTCATACCTTCTTCTTCCCCTTCTGTGGACACTTCATGGTGGTTCTGAATCCCATAGCTATTTCTCCTCAGTGATTTCCTCCTCCTTTTCACTCGAGAATACATATCCATGTTTTCCTGGAATAAAATTCACATGCACTCCCATCAGTACTGTCCCATGTCACTAACAGTCTTAGTTCCAGTGCAGTAAGTAATGCTCCACACAATCTCTAGCCCTCAAGTATTTTTCCAGCAGAGCTCTCCATAGGTAGACCACAAAAGCAGTCTCATTTAATAGTGCTAAACTAAGTCTCTCAGACAGTACCTAGTCCATCTAATACAGAGTAACATCAGTATCAAGCTGTTTTCATGAAAAAAGCAATGACAGTTCCTGGTCCTGTTACCAGGCTACCAGAGTGTGCTTCAAACCAAAGAAGAACCACCACAGCATATCATGAGAGCATGACAGCAAATTTATCAATAAAGAAAACATAATGTAGTGCATATCCATTAATTTAGTTCTGAATTTTAGTTTATCAAAGTTTATTTTATCAAGTTTTTTAATGGTATCCACTGAAGAAAATCAGAAACCTTTACACAGAGCTACAGACAAACGTATGGTGTTTGCAAAAACAAACATGCTCTGCCTTGGTATGACTTTTATCCAAGATCTCAGAAACTCTGCACTTACGAATTCTGTATCTGTCCACATTCGTAGCCGTTCTACTTCCCCAGATCGCCTGTTCCTCCTGATGTTAATATTATCCATTTCCTGTAGGACAGCCTCAGCAGTACTAAAATATATGCAATGGTTAACACACAAAAAAGTCTTAAAACAGTAACATGCAGAACTTGGGACATAGCATCCAATATCTTAAGTTGTCTAAACCCAACCACAATAAAACTGAAAGAATATAAACTAAGAAGTATGTAAAAGAAGAAATGCTGATGCTATTAAAGTTTGGGGTTCAAACTAGACAGTAACATTTAAAAAGACTTTTATAAAAATTTTGCTCAGTATAAATCGTAGCATATAAATTTGCAACTACTTAAGGCACTAGATTAGGTGTCAGGTAAGATTAAATTTGCAAAATAAGAAAGCAAAGCTTTTTACCTACGTAATTATAATACTAGGAATGCAATTAATGCCTCCACCCCATAAGCTTTACAGTTTACCCTGGCCTCAAAAAGACACTAGAACATAAAGGATTTTATTTTTGTTAAATCAGTAACATCTAGAATCTCATCATTCAGAATTTGACCTCACTACCATTTCTCATCTACTATTTAATTAGTCAGCATTTTCATTATCGGGAGTATTTGTAAACAGCTGTCAAAACAATGGTGGTATATAAGCAATAACCCTGGCCAAGATGCTTCACTGCTAAGGAAGAGAACAACACGGTATTAGCCAGGCCAAGTCAATTATTTGGCCACCTGTCCTGAAGACCATGTTACTGCTCTCCATGGCGATGAGAGTTGCTTTCAACTGGAATTTTACTATGTTTGTATAATATTTGTAAGAAAACAGAAACTTTCATTTCCTTTTTTTCAAGCTGTTTAAAAGTAAATCTAAAAGGTGAAAGCCTGCCTAGAAAGAAGACAGTGGAAGTTCTGGTGATGTAAGTCAGTAAAGTCACAATTTCATTAGGAAAGCTCCTCTCAGTTTTAAACAATTTTTCCAAAATATCTGTGATGTGTGACAGAACCATTTCCTGTAAAATCATGCTGTAGTTTACTACCAAAGAAAAGAGCGTTGGAAGGGACCTGGAAAAGTCTAAGTGCTCTGCCAGGCAAGAGCACACTACAAAATGCCTCAATAGTTCTTGACAGACTTTTGTCTAAACTGTTCTTAAAAACCTCCAGTGATTGGGGGACACACTGTTATCAGTATAAGCTCATATACAGACTTCAGTACCATGATCTTATCGAATTACAACCTTCATGGTAGACTTTTTCCTACTGTTGATGAAGAGAGGGAGATTCAACTGCAACTAGAAAAATAAATGTAACTTAATATAAGTTTGCAAACTGATACCAAATAGTCACTGAGTGAGTTGAAGAGGAAAATTAAATTAATAAAAGATTCAACAGAATACATTTAACAATAAAGATTATACTTGACAATTAAATGTTTGTGTTTAAATCATTTTCCAGCACTAGAGAAAGCAGTCTCTCATGACTGTTATAACCCGTTTTACAGGTGGGAAGATCGGGACATATTAAGTGACCTGCCCAGGGCTACAGAGAAATAACATTTCAAAAAAAGCAAAGCATATCTGGCTCCCATTCCTATGCTCAGACCAGACCGTGCCTCCCTGTCTGACCTACTTTGTCTGCACAGTAAATGTCAAAAAGTGACACCCACCCTATGTGAATTATTAACAAATGGTAAAAAACAAAAACAAAAGAAAGCTACAAACTTGATATTTTATGATCAAAATCATACAAGAAAAATCTAGAATGCTTCCAAGCACTGCTGCTAATCACCAATTTACATGACATTTAAGGTATCGCTACATAAACAGGTTACCAAGAAACAAACTAGGGTGTGGATTTACAGCACTCAGGCACTCTTCAGTAACTGCCAACATACCGCTTTATCCAGGTGTAAACACAGAGTAACTTACTCCTCAATGGAAGCCTGGGAAGCTGCTCTGCATTTAGAGCATGGATACCATGGCAGTCACAGCACAGACCCAGCTGTAACTCAAATCACAATCTAGCTTGTCTCAGTGCATCCCCACAGTAAAACACAGACATGGCACTGGAACACAGGGGTTTCTAATTTTAAAAAATCATTAAGGCGCTTTGTGAAAACAACTGTAGGATCCCCACATACCTGTTTACTAGCTGATCAAACAATAAACTCTGATTCAAAGTTTCAAATCTGTTTTTCCTGGACCGACAACTTTTTCTGACTTCTATATCTCCGTTTATGCAAGCATGGTCCCCATCTCCCTTTTTTTCCCCTCGAAGGGGGTGGCTTTTGAGAGCTAAGAGAAATTTGTATTACTACTTCAAAATGCAGGAAACAACATTTTCACAAACAAGAATTAATAAGCAAATACTTAGCAAGGACAATAAACCAAAAGTTATTAAGCACAGTATGAGCTAAAGAACTGTATTTTTTTAATTCCTAACAAAGTTATTTAAAAAGTTATTTCTGCATATTCAAGCTTGTTCCCTTAGATGATAATTTTATTTTATGATGAAAATTTGGCATTCAATTAAGCATTCCATATTTTTAAGTTAACATCAATACTAAAATGCACACTTAGCCCACAGTTTCAATTCTTAGTCTTTCAAATATAGTATCAAAAGGTCAGATACAACATATTGACTTCACAAGCAAATCTATACCAGCTACTCTGTACAGTGCCAAACAAAGAGATCCCGCTGCTGATTGTTCCTTAGGCACCACAATAAATAATAAAGTACCAAATATGCCTAATGAAATAACACTTACATAAGAGTCAACACAGAACTAAACAAGACAGAACTGATGAAAAAAGGGACACACAAGACCAAGTGGGTTTAGCTGAGATAAGCAATGAAATGGCAAGTTTGTAAGGTACAAGCTTTTAGGAAGACTGTTCAAGGTAGCAGGAGCTGCAGACAAGGCAGGTCTCTCTAAAGCAATAGCAAAGTTAAGTAATGTTAAGAACCATAGAAGGCCAAATTTCAGAGGAGCAAAGAGAGTAAGTAAATTAAAGAGACCATCTGGGAGAGGAGGGCCAAAATTAGTTCATAACAGTAATTTGGGAATTAAGGAAAACATTGAGATTATGGCCAAGAGGTCTGAATTGAGAAGAGAAATGGATTTTCATCTAAAAACATTCCCCATATCCACAAAGAGTATCCAAGATGGCAACAGGAGAAAACTGAGCCAAAACAGTAACTTTTCTGGTCAAAATGGTCAAAGCAATCACTAAAGTTATCAAAAACATATGTCACTGAAAATCATTGACATGAAATTGTTTAATGGGAAAGTTGATACAAAAAGGTTTGCTATAATTCACTTACATAAGCTACGTCCATTTGGTAGTGTAGCACCAGGCTGAGAAGTTAACCTAGGAAACAATTAGACACACAAATAACATTAACATTCTTTAGCCAAGCAAAGGCACACAGTGAAAATAGAACTTTGACTGTAAAACGCTCCATGATACTTTGATTTCAAAACCTTTGCAAGACATAGCCTTGGAAGAGTCTGCTTCATGCCCAACACTTTAGTGAGAACGAAACTGCTCAACACCAATTATAAGAATCCCCCCAACTGTCTAAGCATCTCTTTGATTAATCTCCCTCATCTTTCCTCATGCCCTTGTCCTGTTAACTCTCCCCTTAAATTTCAGAACAGAGCCTTGGTATAGCTCTCCAAAGGCAATCATCATTCCAATACCTCAGATAAACCAGTAGAAGTAACAAAATTTTTGGGAAAAGTCTTAGTGACTCAAGATCACCGTTAAGCATAGCGCTTCGGCTTTTGGCAGAAACAACAAAAAACTTCAGATGCAAAGACATGTTGCAGTGGGTTCTAAATGAGCAACAATATGATTTTTAGTACCCTGGCCAAATTTCATTTGACACAATGATCTACATTCTCCCAGCTGTATAAAATATGTCTTTCGGTATATTGACATTTCTAGGAGGTCCAGTACAAGTCTACTCTTATAAACAAAGAAACAGAAGGTGCACAAGTTTCAATACATTCCCAATGACCACGGCACATCCATATGCTAGATTTAACTCATTCTGTTTTAAAAGAGAAAAATAAACAAAAGAAGAGGTCTATTTTGAGACTTACAAAGCTTTTAAGCAAACTTCATCCTAGCAGACAACAGTCCAGGAGTGATTTAGACTCACTCATATACAAAGCGTTACAAGAACAATTTTGACATGTACATAAATACAAAATATATATCTACAAAAGAATCAGTATCAACTTAAAGTTCATGGATCAGGAACATACTGTGTACACTGTCTCATAGTTACTTGCAGTCATGTGAAGAACCTTATGAACACAAGAATGCTTTGTAAAATACTATTAAATCAGAGTTATAAAATAAAATTAATCACTTGTGTTTCAAGTTATAAAAATGTGGCAGGACTGAGGCTATATTCAGTAAAATTTACTTACTAGGCTGAACAACAATAGAAATAAACTTGACCGTTACTGATTCCCTAAAGACAGTAACACTGATTCTCTAATTAAAATGTCAAAAGCTTGAGTACGTAAAAATACCAACTACATTACTAAATTCGGATGCATCAAGAACCTAAAATTCAGACAGCATCCTAAATAAAATTACTTTCTATTTTTTGCACAAATATGCATAGAAAGGAAATAGAGATGAGAGGATTGATATAATCCACCTTCCTGGAGTCTTAAACTGAAGAAAATAGTGTGAAAATAACATGCTTCAGCAGTACACTCCTGAGCTGCGGCTTACTGCAGAAGTAGCATAAGTGGGATAACAGCACAGGAAAAATCGGTATGAGTTCCTTCCTCTCTTGGCATCAATTACCTGGACTGTCCAGTTGAGATACTCCATTCCTCTCGCTGCCCAGTACTGCGTGATTTTGACTTGTCTTTGCACACAGGATCAGCATGTTTTGAGGTACGTTTGGCAGGAGGAGATATGTGGCTATCACTCAAACTAGCATCACTACCTTCATCTTTCTGAAAAGAAAAATAGCATCAGATCATACTTAATTGGCTCATTTGGAGATATCCTTACAGAAAAAGGGTAAACTTCAGCTCAGTAAAAGGAAAGTCTCTGCCAAACTCTTAGTGACCAACTTGTGTGAAATGTTAAAAGTGTTTATTCTGAAAACATTACAGAAACTATGAAAATATTTAATTTCAAATATTAGACTTCTATAATGGTTTTTTCCTGTATTTCTGAACAAGCATTGTTTCTATAACCCATTGCATTTTTTATATTATAACATGACACTGCTATTTTCACCTTACTTGCAGAAGAGCTAGTAATGCCATAAAGAGAGAAAAGGACAGAGGAAAATTAAGATACTTAAAAACACAGCAATGGTTTATTCTACTGATGTTGTCTTTGTCTTTAAAATGCTTAAATAAACACTCTTCCTTCGTGTAAGTTTCCAGTACCTTGTTCTACCCATTAAACTGTCCAGCGCACTGCCAGGGGGTGTCCAACATGTTCATTAACAGCATTATACACACTAACCACCTTACTCTTAACACCTTTTAAGAAGCACCTAAAGAGTACCAAAGGGGCCTTTTTTCTGTTGCACTTATCAAAAGTAACAAGAAACTCAACGATCATAGCAAGGGATTACTCCAGAGCTGTACACAAGAAATGAGCAGACAGCAAACTTCAAAGGATCTGCTTCTGTTTAGGTGAACTACCACAACAAAATATAAAACCAGGATTCTATCAACTACAAATTTTAGCTCATCAAAACAGTCTTGATGCCATCCAGTGGAACCCTGGGCAAACCTCATGAAGTTCAACAAGTCCAAGTGCAAGGTCCTGCACCTGGATCCGGGCAATCCCAAGCACAAGTACAGGTTGGGTGGAAAATGGATGGAGAGCAGCCCAGGGAAGAAGGACTTGGGGATGTTGCTTGACAAGAAGCTCAACATGTCCCTACAATGTGCTCCTGCAGCCCAGAAAGCCAAAAGTGTCCAGGGCTGCATCAGCAGCAAAATGAGCAGCAAGTCAAGGGAGGGGATTCTCCCTGCCTATGTCCCCACTATGGAGATCCCACCTGGAGTCCTGTGTCCAGCTCTGGGGCCCACAGCATATGAAGGACATGGACCTGTTGGAGGGAGTCCAGAGAAGGCCATGAAGATAATCCAAGGGCTGAAGCAGCTCTGCTGTGGAGACAGGCTGAGAGAGTTGGGGTTGTTCAGCTTGGAGAAGGCTCCAGGGAGATCCTATAGAACCTGCCAGTAACTAAAGGGGCTCTTAGAGAGAGCTGGAAAGGGATGCTTTAACAAGGGCATGTATTGACAGGACAAGAAGGAATAGTTTTAAACTGACAGATGGCAAGTTTATGTTAGATACTAGGAAGAAATTCTTCCCTGTGAGGGTGGTGAGACACTGGCACAGGTTGTCCAAAGCAGCTGTGGCTGCCCCATCCCTGGAAGTGTTCAAGGCCAGGCTGGATGTGGTTTTGAGCAACTCAAGATAGTGGGAGGTGTCCTTTTCCATGGCAAGGGTTTTGGAACTAGATGATCTTTAAGGTTCCTCCCAACTCAGACCATTCTATGATTCTATGGCTAAAAAACTAAATATCCTTTATTGCAACAACAGAGAACCAATTTTCAGATATTAAGGTCCCAGAATTGTCAGTAAGCACTTGAACTACGACAAAAAGATAATTTTATTTATACACAAGGAGATTACCACAGAAGTCCCATTTGTTCGTCAGGCTTATTAACAACAACAATCTGATTTGTACTCCAGATACTTCAACATCACATCATGTACTCAAGAAAATTAACAAAGAAAACGCTTATTTTTTAAGAGAGGAGGACAATATCACAGCATAGTATTTAGAAAGTGAAATCCAAATGTATGGGTGCAGTTTGACAGGACAGTTCAGCACCACTGTGACACAGGTAGAGCCCATGCACTCCTTTACCTGACTACACAGCACCACTCCAACCTCCTCTGTTCTTCTGATGTTTCTCTGACCCACCCATAAACCAGACCAGGTCACTAAAGCTTCAAAAGCTCATTTTCCTTCTGCTAGATGAACTTCCTACCTTGTCAGTGATCTTAATCATTTCACTGAGCGATCAGACAAGTACAAAAGATAGTGCAAAAAAGAAACACAAGCTGAGGACAAGACCACTGTCTGCAGGAACAGGAAGCTACAAGTGATATAGGCTGTCTGCATCACACCTTAACATTTTGTCTCCAATACATATTTTTAACAAATATTAACTAAATACTTATAATACCACTATTAAATTAATACAGTATTCATTATGATATAGTATTTATTTACTACATATGTTAAGGTGATAATACTTATAAATACTTTTGATCATACTAAAAAATACTAAACACTGAAAACCAGTATTAAATGTTAACCAGCCCATGTTCACGTCATTTTAAAAGTAGGTTTAGCTTCGATAATTTTTAGCCTGTCAAGATAAATCCAGGGGAAGAAAGAGGTCTATATGAAGATTTAATCTCAAGACTCACTTATCTCTAGTAAAAAAAAAAACCTTACTTTTTTCTTCCTCATTATTTCACTTCTTCAGGACATGTATCAATGTAACTCAAAATAATATCTATACTAAAAGCTCATAATTAGAACTTCAAATTAGATGAAGCAGAATTTGGTACTTTAAAAGGAAGACTTGGTCAAAGTGGCAGCAGAGTAACAACCACCATTCCTAAATACAAAAGACCTGCACCCTGCACAGCACGATAAAATACATGGGCAGCACCTGGCTGTTTTCCATAACACTCTGAAACTACAAATTACCAACTTTTTACAAAATCTAATAGCCTGCATATTCACTTCTAAACACTGTAAGCATTTGTGTATATACCTTTTGCTTTATTCAGCCATGAGTTTAACTTGTGAACTTAGAGAAATACAACCCTGCTTAAGTCAATTTTAGTAACTACTTTCCGAAACTACACAAGCTCCCCTGTGAAGGATAGAAGCAGAGTTTCAAGGTAAGCCACAGAACCAGTTTGAAACCGGCTAAGCGAGATAGAGAAAATGAAACTAGGAAAGATGAAGCACCATGTAACAAAGCTTTACAAGGGGTAACATTAAAGCTACTTTGCCAGCAGTGAAATTAGCAATGCACAGACTCCTTCACTTCATCTCCACCCCTTTCCATGCAAAAAGCCAAACACCTCCGAGTCTCCTATCATCACCTTTCTCTGCATTTCCTCCAGTGCCTTGCCTCTGGTCCAAAGTCTCAAGATCAGCTAGGGTCCCCCATTTGTCCTGTCAGCTGGCAGCTAAAACAAAATACTGGCAATGGAGACAAATTCTGCTACTTCAGGTCTCCCTCTGCTACCAATAGTCACAAAATATATAAAAGCTGAACATCTTTGAAATCTCTAATGCTGTCAAATGAACATATACCAACAAAGAGCTTCAGAAACTGGAAGAGCAGGCTGTCAGTGTGATCACATGAGCAATCAGTTCCTTGCAGCTGCCTAAGGAACCAGACTAGCAATTAAGGGGTTTATTTAATTAGGTTATTCTTTGTTTAGGCTATTATTTTCAGCTGAGCCTCACTTGTCTGCATATTAACTCTACACACAAACTCAGCAAGTACAAAGCAACTTAAAATTTAAGATACTCAAGTCCAAATACTAACCTATGTTAGGATACATGCTGTGTAAGATGCACTAACACAGAAAATGTTTTACCATGAAGTAGTGACAAAGCTACTAGAAAGCTGAAATCAGTGACATTTTAAATATATTACCAAGAATCCAAGCTCCATTTTCCAGTTAACAGACAATCTTAAAAATTCAAGCTCTAGGGAATCAAATCACACTTAGACTACCATCCAGAACCTTCACCTACCCACAGGAAAATATGGAGATAGAGCTTTCATAACACTCAAGAGACTACCCAAACTGGGATATGACAGAACAAGAAAGGAAATTAATTTCAATTTGGGAAGCCTTTACAGAGAGCAGTCTATCCACTGCTTCCTCCCATTTATAGCAAAACAGGTCTAATGATTCCACAGCACTCAACTTGCTCCCTCAAGGAACTGGGTCTCAAACCATTTATACCTTTAATGATTAAAAATAGCACTTCAGTTTCAACCCAGAAACTTATTACTTAACAGCAGATATCATGAAAATGTTCTGGGACTAGAAAGATATGATACAAGCATCAAACTTAAAAATTAAGAAATTAATAATGCAATTGCAGAAGTAGGAACCAATGCACTGAACTCAAAGCTCCTAATGAAACACTGGCACTGAAGCAAATGCGCTCACATGGTGAGAGAACGCAGAGAATATGAATTAATAAAATCTAAATCATGTCAGAAACTGCCTTCAAGCATAACAGAGCAACAAAGAAAAGGCAAGCACAGAAGAATCAAAAAATTACTTTACATAGTGTCAGATGGTACGAAGAGAGAAACAAAATTTAGCGCAACTGCATCGATCCAACAGAAAAGAGAGACACAGCAAACTCTACCTGTGATCCAGTACAACCAGAACCACCTCTTACAGAAAGCACTATTGCTAATAATGAGTAAGGAAATAACTGGCATTAACAGGATATCATCCACGGTCTAGACTGGCAAAACACAGTCTTCATTATCTTTGTATTCAAGAGTAAAATGGAATGTGACAGCTGAATGAATACCACAAATCAGCTGTTGAGCTAAGATTCAATTTAGGAAGAGGCAGTGAGGCAAGCTGGTAACACACCTTCACTGAAGGCACTTGAACAATGGTACTGATCAATCTAGAAACAAAAGCTAAAATGAATAATAAAGCAAGAAAATATATATAGCTGCATAGTTATCTCTATGCTTTCTCTGCTTTGTATGAATAGGAGAAAAACAGAAAAACTGTTTAGTATAATACACATTTATGAGCAAGCTACAAATACACTGGTATACATTATTACCTGTAGTCTCTTCTCTATCTATCCCTAAATTTCAAAATATTAATTTTATACTAACAGAGCTTTATTTATAACATGTAGAGTCCTTAAGTTTTGGAAAACACAAACTAGAAATCAAACAATAAAACTGACCTCTTCCTTCTCAATTTATCTTGTCAGAACAGTGACTACACCAGTACAGTCTTTCAGCAGGACTGAAGAACACACATACCAGAGGAGTACTCACTGACAGGTGCCTTCAGGTGTGTCACAGGAACCAGCTGGCTAAACCATGACATTTGATTAATTCCCAAGTTAAAATACAAAGATTAGTTACAGCACCTTGAAGGGGAAAGGGTAGGGGGGTTTTGTTTCTTCTGTTTTTTAAGTTGAATCTCCTGGCCAACAGAATAACCAAAGAACTCTTCACTACACTGCTGGTCTGAACACCACAAAATAATCCCAATCCAGTAGTCTTGGACACAGAAGATGAGTACAAACCATCTCTACCACTGGCATCTGCAAACATGTGAACACAAGTTCACCGAGTTCTCAAGTAAGAGCCGATATAACATTCAAACCACAACCACACCTTGCAATTTCTGAAAAAGACTCTGTCTGTTTTGCACAGGTTTGTCTGTACTCAGACACAGGCATGCAGACATGAATATCTGAGTTATCCACCATGGTCAAACTTGCTGTCCTTGCCATACAGTTTGTGGGGCACACCCTGCTGACTGTCTGCCGCACCCCGAACACTCGCACCACTGCTCATACAGCTCCTCACCCAGACAGGCAACTTTTCAGCCCACTCTTTTGAATGTTGCAGCAACTGTTTTTCCTCTTTTCTATGGCCTCTTCCCATGTCTAAGACATGAAATTAATGCACTGACATTCAATCTTCAGCTGACTTACCCTATTTCTTTGCATTTTGTTAAATGCACAAATAGCTTTTCTTTTTAACCCACTAAACAAGCACGAAATACTCTGAAAGCTACTTTCTCTTAATAATAATGAAATAAACATTTTCAAAAACTCTGTTTTAGCTACAGGTTTTCAAAAACCTCTACTCCTAACTTTAGTTAAATCCTAGCTTCTGATACTGAAATGTAACTTTTTCCACTTGACTCTCTGAAAATACAATGACTTCAGACATGTTTCAATCCCATTTTTACTAACTTTAGAGAAACTGAATCCAGGTCCTCTGGTTATTTCTATTTTCTAATTTAAAATACATTTTGTGATTAACAACACATCTTCTTGGATGTCCCAGAATATTAATCTGGATTCTTATTTTAAAAATACATGTGAAAAAAATCTGCTCTGCCTTTTCTCCTACCAGTTCATTCAAAGTTCTTGAAATGGACTGTCTTTTAGAAATGGGCTATCCATTAAAATATCTAAAATACTCAAGGCTATTTAGTGCATTTAATAAACTTTTATATCACACAGTACAAAAAGATAAAATTGTCTTTCCAAAGTATAACTTTTATTCATGAAAAAAATGTGATTGTGTCCCCAGCACCCCAATTAGTTAAGCTCATGTCTCATCTTTGCCCTCATGTAACTATTCAGTTAACAAATAACTTGGTTTCTCTGAAACTACAACACATTTCAAACACCAATAAAATACATCAAAAACATTGTCTAGCTGTCTGTCCACTCATTCTGGATAAGCCACTTGTTCCCTTGTGTATCAGTTTCTGCAAAGATAAAAAATATGGATTAAAACATTAACTCCTAAAAATTTAATAGCATTTAAGATCTGCGTTAAGATCTATTGATGAGACTTAGGGAAGAGCTAGGTATCCTTCCTAACGCATTTTTGGGCTAGGCATACTAAGCAATTTAAAAAAATCAGAAGACTTCACAATCTTTTTGAGGTATTTCAAGTTTTGTTTGGTTCTGAATTCTGTTTACTAGATGAACAAATTTTCTCATGACTGCCATCATGTCATCTGACCAGAATCTAATAAATCCCTTCAAATCCTACTTCCATTTTTTTTTAAGTTCACCACTTTGCTTTACAGCCTCTTCACCAAAAAGAAGGGGAAAAGAAAAAGGAGTAAAACTCTCCTTATGCTTGGTACAAATGTTCAGTAGCTGAAACGCTTTCATGACCATGCTCAAACCAGGTACCACACCTTGCCTTACACATCCACACTATGCCCTAATTTCAGGATGACACACCACACTACCCACTCTCTCCAGCACCAACACATACTCACAAGCTCCTCTCCTCCCCACCCCAACCCACATTTTCCTGGCAAATGCCCTCAGCCCCTCCTGTAGGGGAGAACTGGCTGACTGCTTGGTGCGAAGAGGTAAGACCTGATACACTTGTCTGAGGAAAGAAGGTAACATGACTCAACTTGAGGTCAAGCACAATACAGCAGACTGTATTTGTGATGGTACACAACACACTGCTGCAGGCTGAACATCTACCTTTATGTCCTAAAAATCCAGTGTAAGAGCACTTTTACTTCAAGGCTAGATTGGATGGGGCTCTAAGCAACCTTGTCTAGTGGAAGGTGTCCCTGCCCCTGGCAGGGGGTTGGAACAAGATTATCTTCAACATCCCTTCCAATCCAAACCATTCTGTGATTCTGCCTGTGCCTTCAACTAACAAGAAGCTGAGAAATAAATGTATTGGGATTAGAGCACATTAACCACCATGGTGAGAACTCCAAGTTTCATGAAGACCCTGATGTGTTAACCTTGCTGACAGCTTGAAAAAAGACAACGTCAGCTTAAAAGAACGCATCTCCTGGTTGCAGTTCTCTAATTTCCACTTGTTTGCACACAGTCGTTTATCAGACATTGGCTCTCCACAGGTGTCAAGGAAAAATAATATTCATGCTTAAGTGCTTGATGATCTTGGAATAAACAACTATTAACGATGTATTTCATTAGTGGTAATGATAGTAAAGAATGCCTCAATTGCAGGATGATCTGAATTATTTTAACATTCAGCTTCTGTACTTTTTTTCAGTGAACAATGCTCACGTCAATAATAGCCATTAAGAACACAAAAAAATACCATCACCTAGACTTTTTCAGAAGAATAAACTCTTCCCCACTCATTCAGGTTAAAGAAAAAAAACAAACCTATTTCTTGCACTGGAAGATCTGCTTTATTATTTCAACAGATTTCCATTTTATTTCCTGGAACTCTTCAACCCTAGAATTCAGGTTATTTAATAAATCTGAAAGCTTTTGAGAAAAGTTAAGTTTACAAGTTAAAAATATAACCACTGTTAATTGGGGATTTTCACACCTGCAACCATTCCCTCTGTTATAGAAAAAGACACCTGTTTGTATCCACACTGAGGGAGTGCCTGTCAACAGCTTCACTGTGACACACAAAAACCTCTTGCAATCTACAGGTTACTTGGTTCATGAATGAAAGCAAGAGCGACCTACAGAGCATCCTCTGCCAAACTGTGACAGAGGCCATAAATAGTGAGCTGAGGTTTATCCTCCCATCATCAGCAGCCTGCTCCACGTATTTCCACCATGAGCACTCCTCTCTTCTCCTCTGTGCCTTCACCAAAATTAGGGTGACACTGTGAAATATCAGCTGATAATCAAATCAGAAGGATGGAGGGGAGGCAAAGCGAAGCCAGAGGACATGGAGAAGAGTATTAGTTTCAGCTGGACCAGTAACGTGATCCTGATCTAGCTGATCAAATGGCCTGGCAAGCATTAATATTGGCGAGTCTGCTGTTTTCACAACTGCAGAGTTCACAGCCAGAGCTCACAGCTCATGTGAAATCACACACCTGCAGAGGAACAAGTCCACTGAGAAGAGCTCTCCACTTGCTGTATGGGGTCCACACCTCACTTAAGACATTTTTCTAGTAGATCCACTTAAGGGAAGTTTTTAAAACCACTGATCCTCCTTATTTAACACTGAAGGAATACTAAAAGCAACACATTTTTAGTCAGAACTACATTAACCATTTCTGTGAGTTTCTAGACACTGTTAAAAAAGACTTTTCAAGCAGAAATTATATTTATGCAATGGACTGAGAATCAAGAATGATTACAGTTCTGATGTGGAAAAAATGAAAACATTCAAATGTTTTTTCCTACCCTCAGTCCTTGAAAATCCATCTTGTTTCAGCTTAACAGTCACATCCTAAACAAAGTTTATAGGACATGGCCTCCTTCAACACTACTATAACCCTAAATAAAGAAGCAGAATGATCTGAATGAGGATAGCAAAGAGAATAGAGTGAGAACTCCTGGACCAGACTGTTCTCCAAGGTTTGAACATGACAGGGAAATAAGCTCAGTAAACTAAGCAAGGAAGTGTCTGTAGCAAGGGAAGATACAGGAAGGTGGCCTTCTGTGTAGATAAAAAAAGGGGATTTAAAAACTTCTTCACTCCTAGCTACAATACACTTGAAGACAGTATTTTCAAAAGAGAAAAAAGAAATTAAAATTGTGTATAACTGTGATATGAAATCGTAAGATTAATGTACTGAAATTTAAATCATAATAAAAACAAAATTTAAAGCCTGAAAGATAAATCAGAGAAATAATAGAGGATAGTTATTAAGTATTTGGAATGAGAGATTGCTGAAGCACGGCAACAAATTTCACCGCAAGTAAGTTCCTCCACATGTAGAAAATGAACAGCTTCTTCATTTCAGGTTATTTAAATAGCTTGGCTCAACGATTTATCCATTTAAAATGAAGGAACTGACTGGAGGCTAGAGAAAAGCAAAATGCCCCTTTCCCAAATTATGAAAGCACCCAAACCGAAGCATCTGCTCCAAGTACAACTGGACACAAACTTTCTATCATAGCTTTACATTAGTTAGGCCATCAACAGACACTACTAGAAGCATAAAGGTAAAATCACAAAATTCAGTACAGGCTACAAGAACTATGGAACTTGGAGAAGCTTCTAAATTCTGTACTTCTAATAGGAGAACTAAAGCTGCCTCCTTCATACCAGTTCAGCTGGAGTTGAAGCTATTACAGCATACATATACTCAGTGCAAAATGAAAAGGCTTACAGAAGATTACACATTAATCTTACAACTGGTTGAAAAGTTGCCTGTTTTAGTAACTACCAAGCAAAAAGAAACTAAATTTATTCAGAAAAAGAATCCAAGCGAGTATAAATGCAAACCAACACTTGAACAATTTAAAGCAGAATTAATGGTTAAAATAAACCATGAAAATCCCATCAAAGGTAATGAAGACAATATTTCAGGAGTGAAGTCAGACTGAAAAATTGTTTAGAAATACCAGCAAAGTATGAAGTGTACACAGAAAAAAAAGGACAAAAACATATTGTCAGCTCCCTTTGCAATAAATGGGTTCATGAGCGATATTACCCACAGAAAAAGTAATCCATTAGAGCTAAAATATCTAATAAACAAGCAGTAATCTTTCAAAGAGTCACAGCTACAAAATAGCACACAAAATTCACAGCAATGAAAGCTTCAGCTCACTCATGCCTACTTGCTGCATGCTTTGGTTTGAGATAGGTTTTACAGTTTTACAGAGAAATCATTCAAAGCGTCATTAGATTGGAATTAAAACTTTTACACAGCATAGCAATCACTCACCAATTTAGGACAGGATGTGCAAAACCATACCACATTCAACTGAAACTGCAGGGGGATGGAGATCATCAGAATATAATTACCTGCGCTAATTATCTTGCATAACCCCAAGCTGTATGCAACTCTTGGAAAATTGTAATGTCTCACAGCCATGGGCCAAACCTGCTTGAAGTTCAAACAGAGACGGTAACTGGAGAAGCAGCTTTTATTAATATTACTTTGGGACAAACCCAATATTCAGAGGAAGCAATGCAGCACACAAAACATCAACACCATTTCCTGAGTACTCTTTGGAGGTCTTATCCACTCACTAGATTAGCCCTTACATTGCTTCCTTTGAAGGCCCTGGAACAGTGCAACAGCAAGGAGAGCCAGCTTTCAACAGGATGCACCACTGCCTCCCAAAACAAACCACAAACACTTCAGAGGTGTCCTGACTTCTGAAGGCAGCCCGGACTGATATGGCAGGATACATAAGAAAAATTCAAACTCAGTATAGCCCTTCAGAACCACAAAAGGATCACGAATGCCAACTGTATGGCACTTTGACAGAATCCTGAACAAAGATTGCTCCCAACAATTGCTCCATTTCCCACTGCTCACAGCTGTATTAACACCACACAGCCAAGGAATGGCCTGCACGACTCATTTTAGAACACTGATTTTTCCCTGCTAAGTCCCCAAAGAGCAGCAGACCACTAAACCAGAAAGAACCCGAGATTTTATTACACACCAAAAAGATGAGCTTTCCTGGGACTCTTCCTTTAAATTAAATTGTTTGGAATAACTTCACAAGGCTTTATACTTCAGGACGTATTTCAAAGAACCGTAAAAGCATTAGCCTCAGCACCTTTACTGATGCTACTGCAAACTCAAACAGGAAGGCAATGCAGTTCTTTAAAACATAGATATTGGACAGGAGCTTTTTTCTTGAAGAGCTTTACATGCAGGTGGCCAGCAAGTGTCATTTATCCAGTGTAAGGAAGAAAATCTAAATTTTTCTATAGCTTTATTCTAAACAGCAGAGCATCCAGAACACCGTGAGACACTTTGCATAGACAACAAAGAAAACATGCCAATCAGGGTCTTTCATAAAGCAAAACTTAATTTTTAGAAAGCTCTATTGGTTATGTTTACAACTTGTATTTTAAGAGAAATTATAGAAAGTTTTTTAAGTTAATTTTCTATGTTTTCAACAGCTGACCATTAAAGGCTTTTTGAGGAGTAAAATGTAGCAACGGGTTTATGCTACAAAAGCTGCATTGCCCAGAAATCAGAAAACATTTCAATTGCCACAGACTGAGAAACTACAGTGAGAGACACCAAAACACATGGGCATCACAGGGCACAGAAACGTTGCTTAGCTCTCTACCTTCCCACACTCCAGCACCCGATGTCACTCCTGCAGCCCGTTTGCTCCCATTAGCAATTAAGTACAATGGAGAGCTCTTGGTTGCACCACGCAAGTTGAACGATGTTGGCAGCACTACTTTTAGCGAGGATCATGTGTTACAATTATCACTGTGCCCTCAAGTAGCTCTTAAGGCACTACTAATGCTTTCTTGGCTAATTAAATTAAGCTAACCTTGTATACGTTTCTAAAATGCCTAACTAGCACAGTGACATGATTTAAGAGTGTTTATTACACAATAAATTCTTGATCAACACTTTTGATTCGTGCTTTGAGATGACTAAGAGAAATCATTTCAATTGTCAAAGAAGTGTTACCAGCAATCTCAACTCAGTGTCTGAAAACATCAGACATTAGTAGATACAAAGTTCAAATTTAACCACTTATGGTCACAGGAGCCTCAATTTTTTCACAGTATGAATGAAGTTCACTGGACCTATAAGCCTTGTGTTAAAATTCTATGTCTGTAGAAGATTTTGATGAGTTTTTCTTGTCAGAATGCTTTAGTATAAAGCTAGAACACTTCCCAAGTTTTAATGCTCAAAAGAAAAAAAAATCTGTTTTTTTAATATATATATGTACATATAATTTGTATAACAATAGAATATATATTTATGTAAGCATAGCTTCAACATGTACCAAACAGTGTGTAAATCAGTCCTGGAAACAGGAAGAAAACAAAGCCCAGTTTTTCCCCTCTGTACCCTCTCTATGCACTCTGCTATGACATCATCTCAGACAATAAACTTCTTGGCTCCTTGATCCATTTAGTGAGGGATTTTGTTCATTTTAATCTGGCTTCTGGTCAGCAGACAGACACACACGTATTCATCTCCATCACTGACTGCGTGGTCGCCAATCAATAATTCAAACCAGTTTACTTTTCAAAGCCTGACGTCATTGCTTTCTCCAAGCTGAGCGAGTACTACAGAGGGAATACACTGAACATGATAAAGGCATTTAGACTATTAAAGTCCATTTCCACAAAATGTGCATTGCCTCCAGATTCAGATCAAACAAAAAAGGACACTATTCACATGTAACTCAGCATAATATTGAAGCAGCAGACTAGAAACTCAAGTTCTTGGGAAAGGAGAGAATTAAGCCTATAAATGTATGCAAAAAACCCCAACCACATGAAAAAAAAAAACATTGGGAAAAGCCAAGAGGAAAAAATAAGAAAGAAATAGATAAAGAAGACGTAGAAGGCAAGTCCTATCCCCTCATTTGGTCTACTTAGCATCTTACAGGATGCCATTAGGTTACTAACTCGGTTTTTGTTGCTAATACGGAACAGACAGATGATATTTTAAAATACATTCTGAACGGTGGCTACAAGTATTCCCACTGAAGAGCATTTCCGAGGGAGTCCAGGTCAGAAGTTCCATGCAAGAAAATTAAATCACACACTGCAAACAGGAAGCGTCCCATCTCTGCCAGAGCTCCAAACTCTAGCTGCCCATTAACCCGATTAACTGCTGGTAGCAAGGCTGGTTTCCTGATGTGACACCCAAAAGATTTAAAAAGGACACACTGTTCCAGTCAACTGCAAAAAAAAAAAAAAAAAAAAAAAAAAAAAAAAAAAAAAAAAAAAAAAAAAAAAAAATTACACAAAACTGCCTGAAGACGATCCCAGCATGCTTTCTGAACACAGCCTCACTATCTGTCTCCCGACAGTCGCTTCCAAAAGCAAAGGCTTTGTCTCCCTACTGCTATACTTATTCATGTCCTAATCACTGAGATCCTTCTCTGGCACTACTTCAAGAAGATTCAGAAGCTCAGAAAGACACTGTATTGCTGACAGTACTTACATCTGAAGAATAAAAACAGTTATACAGAAACAACTTTAAAATACAGTGAGATATATAGATATATTTTATAAAACACACTAGATGGGGGAAATAAGAAAAAAAAAACCCTCTTGGGTAACTTCTGCTCATATTTGGCAATTACATCTTAAAAGGAAAGAAAAAATCCACCTCAAACGTGAGATTTGTTGTGAAGTGAAACAAGTTCATTCCCATATACCAAAATTTACATTTAACTTTAGAAGAAATGCTCTTTTAGAAGTGTGGGCAATATCCTGGGAAGTATTTACAATATTTTACACTATTTTGCACAATTTTTTTTCCTTACACCGTGACAATAACATGACTTAAACATTTTAATGATTTGTAGTAAAAAAACACTGTTCATGAATTAAAAACACTTGGAAAGAAGCCCAAGCTAGTTTTCTTAGCAGCAGTAAACTCCCTGAGAAGTAAGCCAGTAAGGGTTACTTCAAATTTTTCTTCAAAAACCACAAGACCCATGATATGAATAAACAGAAACTGCACACTAGAACAAGCAGAACAGCTTTTTACAGCTATGGTGCTGCATCCCCAGGAGTCCACTGAAATTAAACAAGGAAGATATAGGGAACAAGGAAAAGTAAGATGGGGGAAGGGAAGAACTGTGAAGTATGAAAGAACTGAAAGAGAAGCATAGAAGATACAGGGTATCTCATTAGTGATTTGAATCTGGGTTAGTATTTTAGACCACATGGATGAGGTCAAAGGTTTTGTGAGAATTCCAGGTGTCATCCTTCTGATCTGCCTCTGGCTGCTGCTGCTATTTTTCTACTCGGGTGATAAACTTCCTCCTTGGCAGGGCAGGGACGTGGTCAATCGGTGCAGGACTGTCAAACACTTGGACGCCCAAATTTCACTTCCATATTTACATTGTTTTTATAATATACACGCAGAGCAGGCAGCTATAAATGCTAGTTTAAACCTTTAAAGCAATACGTGAAGTTTCATGAACCTAAGAAAAAGTCCTGCCTACAATTCCTCCTGTGGGAGGAATTTCTTCACAGAAAGGATCATTAAACATTCAGAACGGGCTGCCCAGAGAGGCGGTGGAGGCACCGGCCCTGGAGCTGTTTAAGGAAAGACTGGATGTGGCACTCAGTGCCATGGTCTGCTTGACAAGGTGGTGTTGGGTCATAGGTTAGACTCCACGATCTCAGAGGTCTTTCCCAACCTCATCGATTCTGTGATTCTTCGACAATTAGAAACAAAAATTTGCAAGTTTTGTCAACAAAGATGTTTAGCGACAAGGAAGGAAGGAGACTCCCGAATTCTTTCTTTCGGTTAGAATTTACCAAATCGGGCTGTAGAATCTCACTTGCCGTTAGCCCGTCTAACCAAAGCTACCACAGCGAGTTCGGCCGGGAAAGCATTCAACTTAAACTTGACGGCAAAAATCACACCCTCCGTGCCACAAACAACGGGGCGGGGGGCTTTCCCGAACACCAGCTTGCTCCCGTCGCAGCCGCCAGCCGAATCGAGGTCATTCAGAGAAAAGAGGGGGGGAAAAAAACCAAACACACACATACAAACACACACACAAACCAAACCCGGGCCGAGGTTTATTGCGAAGTTGCTGCGGGCGCAGCTCCCAACTTTTGTCTGGCGGCGGCAGCGCCGGGCGCGGCCGCAGGGGGAGCCCCGCGCCGCCGGACCCCCGCCCGCCGCCGGCCCCGCCGGGCAC
>VZTE01006313.1:797696-877362 GCA_013397775.1 Eulacestoma nigropectus | reverse complement strand
GGCGGGGACCGAGCGCCCACACGGCCCCAGGGCCCAGCCGCGGCCTGGCCTGGCCCGGCGTTTCCCCGCGCGGCGGAGAATCCGCCGCCGCCCCTTGAGGGTTGAGCCGAGGGCTGGGGAGTTCAAGGGCAGGGGGAGTGGCTGCTCGGGGCCGCGGGGGGTGAAGGGCAGCGCTGGCACCGGGGAAGGGGCTCAGCCCCCGGTCCTGGGGGCTGGAGCCGCCGGCTCTGTTCGCCCAGGGAGGCGCTTGCCAGGAGCTGACAGGCCAGCTTGGGCGAACAGATCTCCCAAGGGTGAGATCTCCATAATTTCCTGTGGAAAACTTTTCACGGTCTGGTGAGCCTCATTATTAAAAAATCCCCTTGATATCCAGGCTAGCGGGCGTGCGCCCTTGCTTCCCCCATCGCGCCAGTCACCGGCAGCGTCCCCTGTGTTTTGTTTCAACGTTGCTGCGCTTGATGTTCGTTGCTCGGTGCTTGGAAAGCTCATTTCTCCCCACCTCCCTCCTTATCACACGTGCACTTCAGAGGGGCGAAGAATACAACGCATTACCTTACAACGGATGCCTAAATGTTTTTCAGGTTATTGACAAACTCTAACCCTTCAGCTTATTCACGAACCCAATCCCTTCTCCCCGATGTAAGAATCATTTTCTCACCACTTGTTGCCCTATACAGAACTTGCCGCAGTGCCTGCACATAAGCCCCGAAACCAAAAGCTTTGTGACAAACACAAGCACACAGTTGTAGGTGACAGAGTCTCAACCTCTTAATTTTCACACTGACTGGTTTGGCACTGCTGGGCAAGTCATTTCAGTGCTACTTGCTTCTTTAACCAAAAAGAATAGTATCATGAAATGCTGACCGCGTGGTTCTGACTGTTAGACTCAAGCAAGCTTTATCGAAGTACTTTTATTGTTTAAGGATGGAAAGCGCGATAATGTTTTAGTAAAGAACAATAACTTTAAAAACTACTATTCTGTTTTACCTACATACTCCCACATCTTTCTTTTCAAGATTACAATCTGTAAAAGTATGGCAGAATGTATACTTAAAAATAGAAAATGCGCAACACTGACATCAGGATATAGAATAAGAAAATCAGCTTTTTAAATATCCAAGCAAAAAAAATCTTACTGTGAATAGCAACAAATTTTTAGTTTTATAAGATACTCCAAAAGAGAGTGCATTTCGGGGTAGGAACTATAATGTCTCATCTGACATTGTCTATTTAGAGCTTGTAATCTGTATTAGCAACAGTACTTCATCTCCTGTCCCAGAATCTACAGTGTCTTTCAAAAGTAGAGTAGCTCTGCTCCATGAGACTGGTTTTGATAGGTTTCATATCCTTTTTTTCTTCATTTATTTTTTTAAAGGTTGTAAAAGGATGTAGTCATTTCATACACTTGTAGGCTAAAGGAGCATTTTAATTAAAAACCTACAAGGGGTTTTGAGAATGGTATTTGGAGATCACACACTTTTAGCCTTCAAAAGTAGGAATAGAAGGAAACTGCAAGAGACTGTCCCTTACCAAACACCAGGAGATATGTTCAGTAACAGTATCACATCACATATATAAATGACAAATAATGTACTTTAACATTTCTGTCCTGTAGCACTGATAGGCCATGAAACTCAGACATGGTTTTCAAATTCTGTTGGTCAGAAAACGAACAGTATGTTGATCTTCAAGTTGTTGTGCTTGTCACAAAAATATCCCCATTTTGGGAAAACCAACAGATGAGTGGCCCAAAAAAGGGCCCAGGCTGCAGCAGTTACAGTGAATGTCATAACTCAGGATTGCAGTCATTGGCAGGGCTGTTTGGGGAAGCTTGCATAACATCTGCTTGCAACATGTCTGATTCAAACCAGCACTCCTCCTCTCCTGAACACTGATGACTGTTAAAAAGTAAAATAAACTTAGTCAAGATGCAAGCAAATTGATTTTGCTGGGTGCCTGTCCAGATCTTGAAATAATGGAAATTCCCCAACTCAAAAGCTATTTATTTTATATTTGCTAGATATTTATACCACAGTTGTGTCCTTTTTTACTTTTTTTTTTTAGTGTTCTGATCTCATTCCTGTGAGGCACACGCAGAGAGCGCTCTTTATGACGCCAGAGGGACTACTGTAGAGAGATTGATGTAGTTCAAAATCCCTGATCTCTGCTTTGAACATTTGTAGTGCTTCATTCTCATTATGTTAGCATGGTAGGAAACACGGAAAGACATGCTTCATTTTGGATGTTTAGTCCCTGTGTTGTTTTTCACAGATGGTTTTATTTACAGGTTTCTTGGTTGTCTTGTTCCTCTTAGAAGGTGTGGCTGGTTGTTTTGACTCAAATAGCTTATAGCTTTATAGCTTCCATGTCAGCCTCATCACCATTTTTAGCACAGACAATATAAATAAATCAATCATAAGTTACAAGGTTTGCTTGGTAGCTTTGATTGGATGTTTTTTGGTTTAGTTTTTTTTTTTTTTTTAATGCAGAGAACATGTTAACATAGGATTAATATTTTATATGACACATACTTAGAGATTTAAACGTAGTTTTACAATGAAAGATGAATTACTGTAGAAAGGGATTTAGAGTTATTTCACTAATCCAAGATTTTACTCATTCTCATTTTTTATATCTGTTGTTGGTTCAAGTGTCATATGAAGACAGACCAGCATTAAAAATCTATTTAGACTGCCTTCAGCACTCTACATGCAGGAAATGCTTGGGGGAAAAAAAGTAAGAACACTGAGTAGTGAGAGAATGAAAAAATTAAGGGGAGAAGGATTGAAGCCACATTCCACTAAGTATTACATTAAAAAAAAAATGTAGAGCTCATTCCCAGTAAGATTCAGTTTCAAGATTTGTAGTTTGGTCTTACAGACAGATGTCTAAATGCTTCTACAAATAAATGCCATATTTCAAATGGAACCAGTTTACAATGAATGCTGAAGCTTCATTGTAAGCAGTGCTCAACGTCCTTTTATCTCCAGTGGTTCAAAAAAGAGATTAAGGTATCTGAAAAATGTATTAAGAAGCCACACCATCTGCTGAGGCAGGTACACTACTGGGAAATTGGAAAAATATGAAAAATGACTTGAGCAAAAGAGTCTCTTTCCATTAAAAAAGAGTTGGGGAATGAAGTAATATTGGGACATCATGATGTAAAAATACGTTAAAAAATTACCCAGGATAGAAAGCCTTGTTTGCTATGTGAATGGTATTTAATGACACAAGAAATATTTGGAGATGGAAGATTTTGTTGTCACATGTCCCTGTTTCACCAGGAATTCAGGAATGTGTTACAACAGAAGAAAATGTCCTTCATCCCTTATTCAGAACTTTCTTGCAGAGAGTTTCTTCCTAGTAAGGACCACAGGGCTCTATTCAGTGAGTTACCATTTGCTTCAATCATGGGCAATTTACCAGAGATTACTTTGCAATATCTCTGAATAGCAGTAACATTCCAAAGAATGGAAATCAAATCATCTTTTCAGGCCTCTATTTATAAGCTCATATGTGCACCTCTCAATCATGCTGTCAACTCCTCCTGGTTTCAGTTGAATCTTGAAATAAAAACAGATTCACAAGAGATCTTGCTTTTGTACACCCACCCTAAGCCTTTTCCTGAGGGGGGTGTTAGGAAATTAAAACTGTGTGGTTATTCCTTTGAGAACTGTCCATTATGAAGATACGCCTATGGGATATAAGTTTGGAAACTTCAAACAAGCAGTGTCCAGTAATCAGGATTGGTACTACGTTGAACTGGAACACAGAACACAATACAATCACTCCACATTGCAGGCATTTTGCTATGTTATTAAAGAAGGCTCATTACTTGAAGACTACCATTGTCATTTAAGAATGGATAATAGCTATGATTTTGAATTAAATAGTTAATGTCCAGCCCTATTATCAGCACACCTATCTGAAGACTGTCTTCCACACTAGATAACATCAGTGCAACTTGAAGCGGGATCAGAGAACAGGTTTCTTAGATAACATTAAAAAGGAGTGGTAAAACTTACCTCCTAATATTTCAAAATTATCTTCCCATCACATGTGGCCATTAGCTTCCATAACATTTTTCCTGTTGAGCTAAGGTCACAGTAGATAGTTTTTCTAATAATAATAATAGTGTGAAACTCACAGGCTGATGATATTGCAGCCAGGCATCTGCAGGGTCTGTTTTTCACTATCATTCAGGCTTCAGTAATTCAGTAAATTACTTCCGTCTTGGACAAAAGTGGGAAATCATCTCACTTTGGTGCTTATGATCATTAATCATATGAAAGTAGCACTGCCAGCCTGTTACTATGCTGGGTGATGTATAGCTTTGTAGTAAAAACCAGACTCTGTCCTAAAATGCTCACAATAAAACTAGGCATTTATGAACACATGTGTAGATAAGCTTCAGCACCATACAAATGCATAATGGCTTGATTAGGATCACATGGCAAGTCCATCAAAAACATTATTGGTTCATAAATCTCCCTAGTCCTCACCCAGTCTTAGCTTTCGAAGTGTGTTTTCGTGTTACAGATCCAAGAACGAGCTCATAAAATACACTACCATGTCATCATTGTAGTTTCACTTAAAAGTGTCTTTGAGAATTCACGATACGTTATTTCCAAATGTGTGTTATCTGGTACAAACAGTTGCTCAGGCTGCCTTGATTTTTTCATGTGCTTATGGATTTCATGCTAATTTCAAAACTGAAGCTATATTCAATTTTCTTATGTATTTACAGTCCAAGAGTCCAGCAACGTGTGGATATTCCATTCAATGCATGGGGATAATACCCTGATCATGAATGCTGATTCACCCATGAAACAACAACCTGCTTTTCCAGTGCACAGCCCTTCCTAGAAACATCAGTTCCTTAAGCTACTCCCCCCTGTGTGGCAGCCTAGAAGGTTTAACATTCCTTCAAGGACCATTCCTCCTATGCAGAGGAACATGCTGTCTTGATCAGGGGAATTGCCATTTACAGGATAACCAGACCCTGTTCTCCTATTTATTTTGCAGTCCCAGTTCCCTCACAGTCTGTTCCTGCTCTGTGTGCACACTTACAAAAGGCTTCAGGCAACAACTCCTCTCTCAAGTTAAGGTCAATCAATACAGCTGATGTTTAATTATAGGTAGCTGACAGTGTCCTCTGGCATAGGCTAACCTTGTTAAATATGAGGTTTAAAAATATCCCTTCAAAATTAATTTTCTGGTTGTTTTTAGATACCCTGTGTGTGTTGGTTCTTCTTTGACCTTGACAGGACTGGTGGTGACAGCTAAAACCCTGCTTTACTTTGTCAACACTGAGATTCACTCCTACATTATAAAACAAGTTCAGGGGTTGTCACTATCTTCCACACCAGTGCATCTGATCTCTCCTGACAAAGGGGCATGAGATGGTGGTATTCATCTCATGAATACCCTGTTAGAGGTTTTTCAGCAGACACAGTCTGGGCTGTTTTCTTCTATTCACCACATGGTAAGAAAAGGACCATTTGCTTCTGTTCATCTAGTGTACTGCTAGAGAATAAGCTGTATGAAATGTACAGAGTCTAAAAGAATTTTAGTGATGTCTTGATTGAAACAACACTCTAACTTGAAAATTTCTAGCTTTAAAGAAAGTATTTTTTACATTATACAGGAGTTGCAGATCTTTCTTAAGATTTTTGTTACGCCTATGGCTTTGTTAACAGTTTGACTCCTGAGGGAGGACAGCACTACTTAGAAGAGCTTTTAAGAAACCACTGAATTCACTCGGCAACTGATTCCTATTGTAGTAGGTCAGCATGTCTCCAGCTGTACTCTGATTTCCAGTAATAGACCTAATCTTCTAAATCGATACGTGATTGCAGCCAGGATGCCTGCACCATTACACCAGGTAAGTCCAACCTCACCTCCTTCTATGCTTAACTTTGGATCTGTCAAATTGTTGCAGAAAGGGCTCACAGGGAAGGGTTAAGCATATTACTGAACTTGTGTGTTTAATGAAACGGAGACAGTGTACTTAAAATATTGAAAGAAAATTTAAAACAGTCCAGCACTGCAAAACAACCTTCTGATGTTTTAGCTAGGGTTTTGTAAATTCCTTGAACTTTTCAACAGTGTCATGATATCCGTGATTTAAGTTCTAAATATATAAAACCTGTTTAACAGAATCAGTAACACTTGTAACATACAAGTACCTTCTATTCGAAAATGTCAAAGTGTTTTAAACATTAAACAAAACCAGGGAGAATAGAATCTCAGGAATCCGTGTTTTGAAATATAAGACTCCATGTATTTTAACCGAAACAAAAGGCAAATTTACTATTTTCCCTGAAGATTCATAAGTAGGAGCTCTAATTAGATCTCATCCAGTTAAAACTTAACGATTAATCCAAACTGCCTTCAAAAGGTTCAGTGCATTGTGACGTACATTATAAAGAGAAAGAAATTATGGCTGTCAAATGTCAGATTTTACTTCTGTTACTCACCCATCATGGAACTTTGAGACTAAGCATCTTATTTTAATATTTCTGAACAATGTGATTTTAATTGTTGCGATTAAGGGATTGCAGAAACGTGTCCCACGTGAAGACGACACAGTGAAGTATTACCTCTGCTTTTAGAATTACCTTTGATCACACTTGTAAATTCGCAGTGGATTTTCCATTAATTAGTGTGAATTAGCTAGTTGTGGCTGTTCAGTTTAGGTTAATTCCAAATGTTTTACAATGCATCGCTAATTATTGGGGGGAAAAACCCCCAACCCTTATTAAACAGCCCGCAGGTGCAAGGGATGCGTTCACTATGCTCCGTGTGTGTTTCCAGGGGCTGGCAGCTTCTCCGCGCTGTTGGCCTTGGATACTTGGATAGCTCCTGGCACCACGGGACCTCCTCGTCTCGCAGAGAGCGGCTTCTCCAAGGCCCAGCACAGCGCAGGGAACTCAGCTCAATCCTTCTTCCCTCCCCCGGAGGATCCCATCCCGTTTTCCTGTCTAATTCACCCTCGGGAGCTCTGCTTCCCAGACACCGCGCCGCTCTTTTGTCCTCGGTGCGAGGCCTCAGCTGAGCTCCTTTTCACATATGTCAACACTCGCCTGTAATTAGCGCTCACCGCACAATGAGCCATTCCCCCCTCTCCGAAGGGCTCGGAGTGCGGCTGCTCCCGCCGGGGGTGCGGGGCCGGACGGGTGCTCAGACACCGGGACCATTCCCCGCTGTTGTGCAGACGGACACACAGACCACGTCCATTGTTCCACAGTCGGGACAGAGCTGCCTTCGCAGTCTCACTCAGGCCGGGCAGAGATGTTTATCTGTGCTGCGCTGCGCCAGGTCTTGCCCGGGCACCGCCACAGCGGTGCGCGGGGTCCGGCTCGTTCAGGCGAGCCGCGCCGGCCCACGAACACCCCAGCCCTCGCCTCTCCCCGGAGGACGCATCGGGGCGGGGCAGGGCAGGGCAGCGCAGCCCCTGGGGAAGCCGCATTCCCCCCCGCACAGCGGGTGCGGATCCCTACAGACACCCCTCGCTCCCCCCATGGTACCGGGGCGGAGCTCTGCCCGCCCCGCCCGGCGCCGCCGCGCCTGCGCTGCTCAAGGCGGGACACCGAGGAGTTCCGCGGCGGGCGGTTGGTGCCGGGCTGGGCGCTGCGGGACGGGCGGGTGAGTTTGCTGTGGGGACAGGCCGGGCAAGGGGAGCGTGTTCCGCAGAGCCGGCGCTCGGACTTCGCCCGCGGCTGTCCCTGGGGCGGGCGGGCTGAGCTGTCCCGCTGCCTCCGCCGGGCGGCTCAGCCCCGCTTCGAATCCCCCGCGTCCCGGCGCAGGAGCGGCCCTTGGGGGGCCCGGCCCGGCCCAGCCCCTCCCGGGGCGCCCTGGGCGTTCTGCCTCCGCGTCGGTACCGCGGTATTGCCTCATCGCCTAAAAATACCTCCTGGCCGGCCGCCGGGGCGGGGGCCGCGCTCGGCGGGCGGGTTTGGCACCGGCGGGAGGCGCGGAGCGTGTGCACGGCCTGGCTCTCGGGGTGCGGGTGAGTTCAGGTGTCGCAGCTACGGAGTTGTCCCAAAATAGGTTCTTCGACCTGCTGTGCATGAGGCTAATCCACACACAGAGCCAAGGTACTTGATTTATTTGCAGTTCTGAGCGGAAAGAAGGGCTGGGTGGTAAATCCACAAAGGCAGCGCGGCGACTATTAAAACTTTTCGCTATTTATACATTTTAGCAAACAAAGGCATTAATGTTCATTGGCTACAAGTTTACGTAGTTCTCTCATTAATGAGTATTCTGTCTTCTGTTGGTTAAATTATTCCCTTGCTCCTCATGCTATGTAGTTTTTGTGATCAGTCTTTTTTTAGATAGGTGGTTTTCTTAAGCTGATGGTCTGTGAATTGCTGGTCACGATTTTACCGTGCTGAAATTACCTTTTACCCACTTGGAAGTGATTTCAGCACAGTTGCTGAGCTGGCTTTATTAGTTTCTTCCTTATCGTGGAAGTTCTACCCAATGTCCTTGTGGCCTGTAAATGCTGCATTCTTTGTGTCCACTATCGCTGGTACATCCTTCGTCCCAAGCTTTGTTCACCTCCCCCTAGGTCTAAGATCGTTGAAGCTTGTCGAGTCCTAAACCTTAACAAGGCAGTTCTACAGACAAGTAATTTATCTTCCTAACACCTGGACATCAAGGTTGGGGATAGGTTGCTCTCCGAGTGCACAGCTCCTTGAGCCAGCTGGAGACGAAGTGTGAATGCTGTGGTTTGTACCTGAGCACATCAGTCACATTCAGGCCATTAGGTTTGATGCTCATCTTGCTATTAATTTGTACTTGCCATTTCTCTGTAGCCTCCTGTCTCTCTGTGGCATGGTACAGTGAAATTTTCAGCTATAATCTCTATGCGGTGTGGGGACAGACTGTGCTGTGCTGCGAGCAGCTCAACTGAAGGAGTTTGTTCTGCCTCAGTTAGTAAGGGGGTTAGCAGGCTGTCAGGGGAGGGGGCTTTTTGTGCTTCTCCAGGTACTGCTGCCCTTCACAGCAAGGAAAGCCTCACAGGTAGTTTCTGTTTTGTTTTTCTTATGTTAAAATAACTGGAAGTGTGGGCTCAACAGTATTGACCATAAAATTATTTGCCAAAACAAATATGCCTATTGAGGGCTGCCTGTTTGGAAGCTCTGGCTGTGAAAGGCTACTGCTGGGTCAGCGGCCCATCTTCCTGGTGCTGGAAAGCCCCTGGGGCTGTGTGGGAATGGCCAGGAGTATCCTAACCCCAGTTAATAGATGTAGCTGTGTTGGGCTGCTGGCTTTTGCAGCTTCTTCCCGTGTTTTAAATTTAGTTTCCGAAGGTGGTAGTTCAATTCTGAGGTACTTTTTGCCACTGATGCAAAAATTACGTACCAAAATTCTTAACATTTTAAGTGGCAGCTAGGGGTGTCTGCCAGAAGTTGGTGAGAGGAGATGGTTTGTGCCGGCTGCATTGACATGCTGAGCTAAAGTGCTTGCAGTGAATTCTGATAGCTATGTTCTAATGGCTTTTGGCCATAATAAACATCAATATGCTATATAGGATGATTCTTCACCTTGCGAGATTAACACAAACATTTCTTCTAAGTGTAATTGCTGTTGTACTTTAAAAAGAACAGCAGCTTTCACAGCTGACCAGTTTTGAATACTATTCATGCACATTTGAGGCCAGCCTAATGTAGCCAAAGAGCTAATTTGAAGAGCTGCTTCATTGTGTCTGTTTTTTTTTAACAGCTCTGATGACAAGTCACAGAGGATCAACAAAAGCAGATGGCAGGAGGTGGCTCTTGTTGCTTTGGGGAGTAGCCTACTGGAGTAAAAGATTAGAAGATTAGCACGTTAACACGAACCATAAAGAATTACTTTGGGCTAAACACAAAAAAAACCTATGTGCCAGAGTGTGTTAAAACTGAATTTGAGAGAAGTTTGAAAAAATTATGCTTTGTAAGCATTCCAATTTCACGCTGCTTACTTGATACTGAGAGTTCTTTTTCCCAAGTGCAGTCCAAAGTTCCAAGAGCAACAAACGGATAGGCATATAACATCATCAGGTACCAGCACAGGCTTGCCTGATAGATGTAGGGCTCTGGCAAAACATTTGTGGGGAAAAAGAAATATATATATATACACCTCATCTTACGTGACGTGTCAAAGATGTGCAAAACATAATGTTTTGACTTAATGCGTAGCAGCACCAGTTAAATTTAAGGCTAACCATTATAGGGTTTCTTTGGAGGCTCATATATTTTTCTGTAGAACGTCTCTCACAGGGATTTTAACTTCCAAGTTGAAAGAATACCAATATTAAAGTCCCAAGGAGCATGAATTAGTATTGCATGTGGTGAGGTTTTTTTGGTTAGTGCTGCAGTGAATGTTGTTTTCCCCTAAACTTCACATCTTGTTAAATGAGATCTCAAGATCACTTAGAATATGTATTAGTGGTGCTGTGCATACCGCTTTGTTCAGGAGTGTGATGACTGTCGCTGCTTAGTTTGATGCTCTCCGAAAGCCAGGCACAATGTCATGACTTAGTCCTGAACCTGCCAGGAGCAGAACATTGTGTAACCAGTGGTTGTCAGGGATAACTCTCTGAACACAGTTGCAACTTAAAATTTCCATTTTCCTGTGGGCTTTTCCAATTTTGGAGTGATTTTAATTTTTTAAGGATGTTTTTGGAAGTTTCTGGCTTTTTGTGACTTTCTGTGACTTTTTCCCAAGCATTCAGAAGTGACTGTAATGAGATCAGTGTGGGATTTTTCACTTCTTTTGGCTCAGCAGACTCATCCTGCAGCATATTTAATACTTAAAAATCCAGGATTTTCTTGCCAGCTAACAGTAGGCCAGAAATGATAAGTCACAGTTTCTGAGTTGCTGCAACAATGTCTTTGAGGTAAGGTAGGAAGGGGAACCTGACAAATCTTGCCCCTTTAAGTAATGCATAGTTAAGGTGAAGGTCACTCGAATGCCTGCAGTGGCAGTGCAGTTTTTCTGCAACCATCTCATAATGCTGTGTAAAACCAGGGAAGTTTAAACCATGCCACTCAGGAAAGGAATGTGATATGTTTTTCCTTCCTTTGCAAAAGTATGGGCATGTGTTTTCACATCACACTGTCACTACTGTGGAATGTATTTTGTACGTTTATGAAAAAGTAACCTTGCTTCTGAATGTTTGGAACAGATGCGTGGTTCATGTGTCATTAAATTAGGAACTGCAGGAAAACAAAGAACCATCTGGAGACTTGGTTGAGGTTGAGGTTTCTGGTTAAATGTATTATCAACACAAGAAAAAATATAAAGAATGCTTCAGCTACAGAAGGAGTCAAAGTGTGATGGGCATTTTGTTTGGTTTTGGTTTTAAACCATTTTCTTTCTGTAATTAGGGGAAGCACCAGAATGAAAGACATGGACAATATCAAAACTGTAAAGAAAGAATGGTAGGTGCCAGTTCTCCCTTCCCCATTTTTCCTCTTCCTTTCCCACTGCTGTTTGTGTGTCCTGTCATTACTTTTCAAGCTTTATGTTAAATTCTAAAATACAGTATTTTTACTGTATTCATCTGTTCTGCATATACTGAAAGTTTAAAAAATCCTATTGTTTTGCTGAAAGGTTTTTCACATACCTGAAATGTTTCCTAGATGCAAGAAGCTGTGTAAATATTTTTATTTAAAATAGCAATGCAGCCCTTCAAATTGCTAACTCACTATGCAGCTCTGCATCTGATGTGGAGGTGTTTGCTCTTCCAGTTCTGTTTCCGAGGTAAAGCATAGTGAATAGCTACATTAATGCTTCAAGTTTCTTTTGTTCTATTAGAAAATTAAAATGGGGACAGCATACTATAGAAATTTCTTCTTTAAAGTTGTTGAGGTTTTCTTTTGTTTAAGTTGTTAATCTCCAGGGATTCTTAGGGTTGCATATATGCACTGCAAACAATTCCATTTTATGCAAATGTATCTAATTACCATTCCAGCAAGCATTGCTGCTCTTGAATTCAGTGCAGAGTTTTATGTAAAATTGGATATTTTTTCAAGAGCTGGGATTTTTATTTTCTGAATTGCTTAAAATAGGCTTTTCTGAATCTCCAGTAGGAGTAACTCCTGCAATGTTGACGAAAAGCTGCATAGTCTTCTTACTATGCAAAGAACCTATACTTAGATAATCGTTCATTCAAGTTGCATATTTCTGCATTTTGACTGATGAAAATCTATCAGAAACAGCTGTCACATAGACAGTGTTCTATAAAAAGATGTGGTTGATGCATCTTTTTTAATACCCTGACAGTCTCCACAGTGTTGAAGGCTTCTATTGTATTTCTTCAGTGTGCTTCAGTGATGTTGAGTCACTTGAGTTTCCCTAACGTACTTTCCAAAACAGTAATGGTGGTTCTGGGATGGTCCTGGGAATGGAGAGGTTCAAGTGGGGGTGGAGGACTAAATCCTAGGGCAATTTTCTTGTATTTTTTAAAACTTACGGCAAAGAAACCCAAGCTTACATCACGGAAATGCTTTAAGGAAAGCCCTTCGTTGGTGTGCAGCTAGGTGCATGATAATTAGAAGTATGAATCATCTAACTTGCTTTCCTTGCTCTGATACCAAGTTTAGAAGCTTTGTGTAGATTAGTTCATCTTTTCTGATTGTGTTCTTTAGCTTGTGCTTTTGAAGTGCAAATAGTAGCAGTTAGAGAGTGGTAAGAGGTTTATAAAAAAGGCACAATGCAAAGTTGACCTGATGTTTTGTAGCAGCTGAGTTAGCTGGGTGCAGGGGAGTGTGCCTTCTATATTTCTTCGTACAGAGCTTCTGAGGTACCTACCTACTTGGCTTCTAATATGTCCTCTGAGGAGTCATTTTTGCTTCTTTGTTCTGCAGGGTGTGTAAATCAGGAACCGATGATCAGATTTTGAATGGTACAGAACAAAACTGTGACTACTTTGTAGATAACCTATTTGAAGAAGCTCAGAAGGTTGGTGCTATGTGTGTGCCCCCAACCACAGTCAAGAACCAGGTAGGCAGTGAAGAAAAAATACTCATGTTTGATATAACAGCCCTCCAAGAGTATTCTGGAAAACAGATGCCAGAAGTCCAGCAATCTTTTCCAGTACATCAGTAAAAAAATGCACACAGAATTCAGAGAGCTGTAGGAACAGCGTCCCATCTCCCAGTCAGCCAGGCCTTTGCTGCTGGGCTTTTGGCTCTTAGTGCTTTACAGTCGGTTTAGAGTCATTCTAGAACCAATGCTGGCATTGGCTAATGCACTTCTGCTTTATTAGTAAGGAGAGTGAGGCGAGCAGGAGTTCAAGGAATGACAAGTACTATTACATAAGAAAGTTATTTAAGGAGCTGCAGCCTTTTTATGCAGAGGCATAGCCCAAATATTTTTCATTTGCTCTTATTCATATAATTATGGTTGTAGTGGGATGTTCAGTGTGGGCTTGTATCTCAGTGGTTCTTTTCATGTTTTTCTGTTACTCATCAAAGACTGGTAAGGGGAGGGAGAAAAGGCCATGTAGAACAAAGACGACAAGAAGAAATTTGGAGTGGGCATTGCTAGAAATTATGTTCATGGATCCTTAACTGACCCTGGAAGAAATTAAATGTCAGGAGCAATATCTTAAATTGCAGTCCTGAAATATTGTTCCATGGCATTAGTTGTGTCAATGCTTAAATAGGAAGTTGGTGTGGAATAATTAGTCCATGTTAAATTTGCATACTGACTCACTGTACAGGAACCTTCCCATAATTAGAACTCTTTCCATATGCATTGGTGCCATGAGACACAGGAGTTTTTGATGGAATCTAATCTTGCTGAGTGCTGTCTACTTCTTTTGACAGATTACCCAACCGAAAGAGAAGGAATTTTATTCAGCAGTTTGCACATGCTGTTTATTTATGTAGCAATTACCTAACAAGTCAAACTGGAAAAAAAACCAACCAAATGAACAAAAACCCCCCCAAAAAACTCCAAACTTGTCACTTACTATCAAGCCTAGTTCAGACTAATTTCCAGTTGAGGTGAATTCTGCATTTGTCTATACCTCATCTGTGGCTAAGTATCTGTCAAGACAATGTTATTTCAGGCACCTGGATATGGAAATGCTTCCTTAAATGGCATGATGCATTAATATGAAAATACAATCCCAAATATCCATCTTACAGTTGGAGAGATTTCTGTAAACAGTGCAAAGGCTACAAGTTGGAGTAGTGGATGATTTCTGGCAAAGTTAAGGAATTACTGAGAAATTATTTTTTCATTCTCCTAACCACCAAGGTTTTGAATACACCCAGGAATTCCAGGGTAACTTAAGCGTGTGACTGTCTGAAAGTAAATTTCCTGATACTTGCTTCATTTCCCGAGTGAAAGGCTTCTGCATGCATCATCTCAATGCCTTTACTTTGAGAAAATCCTCCTGAATGATCAGAACAAGGCTTTGCCCTAATAAATCCCCAGCTGGACTATTCTGGCAGTTGGTGTTCCAACACCAGGCGTGTGTGCTCTCAAATTAGCTCTTGAAGAGTTGCAGCTGGCTGTGATAGACCAGCCCTTTTTTTTTTCCTCTGCTGAACTGAAGGAGTGTTCTTGACCTAGGAAGCCAAAATGATTGGGGGAAGGTTTGTTTCTAACCCTGACTGACACAAGTTACTTAGAAATGTCACTTACCCCTTGCAGTTGCTGTGCCTGTTGGCACAGGGCCAAGGCAGATTACAGTGAGTCTGCTCTCAGTATTTTTAGTCTATGAAGTGGATGATTTATAATCACAGGGTATGTGGGTATACCAAGCTTCTTTTACATCAGTGTTATAATGAGACTTGTTCTTACTCTGTAGGTTGATGTAATCATTAAACTTTGGAAAAATGGGTTTACGGTAAATGACAGCGAACTTCGGAGCTACACTGATGTTGCAAACCAGCAGTTCTTGGAGTCCATTAAAAAGGGGTAAGTGAGTTTTGTGTTCTTAACCAGCCTGAGTTAATGTGCTTTGGGTAGCACTTAGCTTATGCTCTCAATTTTTTACGTGGCTTTGCTGCACTGCAGTGTCCCTGTAGGAGCGCAGGCCCTGCCGGTCTTGTTCCTGCAGTGCTAATGGCTGTTGGAACATCAACAGGTTTAACACAGCTCTCAGTGGCAGTAGTTGTACAGTTGCTGATGAATAGATAAAAGCCAGTGTTGGCAGGGGGCACAGCAGGTGCACAATGAAATAAAGAATAAATCAGTGCCCAATAAGAGCTACAAATCAAATGGTATTTTGACTAATGAACTCGATGCACAAGGGGTTGAGCATTTCTGGTTTTATAGTCTTTGTTTTCTTTTGTTGATGGAAAGCCTTGAATGGGTACAGATGTTCTATGTAGCATCAAGAAACTCTGATCAGTCTTAAATTTCTGACGTTTTTCCAAGTACAAACTTGCTGTTGTGTATATATAATAATCTTACATTCATCCCTGTGTTAATAGCCATCTTATATTTTTCCCTGTGTTAAAAGTTAACATGCTGTCCTGATTTTTGCTAGTGTTTGCAGTTGTTTTAAAAAAGGAGTTTGACCATACAAACCAGTGTGATTTTGAGCCTTTAATTTGTAGTGTTTCCTCACCCCATACAAATGGAGAGGAGAATATAATTTTATGGATAATGCAGTTTAATACCTCCTTATCAAGCATGTGAAATTACTAAGTCATTATATTTTTCTTTCCCATATTTTGCTAGGCCATCAAAAGTACTACTTGTACACTGTTTCTCCTGTATGGATGTCACCTGTGTTAGTTGTAACAGCAATTAACTGCACTGTTTAAAGCCCTTTGTGTGCATTAATCAAAAGTTTGCCACTTTTATTCCACTCTCTGCCTGTGAAGACGCTAATTATGAGATGGTTTCTGCCATAATCATTGACGATAGAGAAGCATTTAGTACAGCCCCTGTGCCAGCTGAGCCCCACCACCCGAAATGGTGCTGTCTGCATCAGCGCTCAGAGACAAAGGCATTGTTGTGTTCTGCTTAATACAATTAAAGCATTACCAAGGTGATGTTACTGCACTAAAGAGTGGAGCTATTAGCGATGATACAGTTTTTAGAAGCTGAGATCTGTGTTTATTTGTCATTAAATACATTGTGCCTAAACTCAGTTCTTCCTCTTCAAAAGCCTTTTTGTTTTACTATAGAGATAAAATAATTGTACCCTTTGCAGCAGTGTATGGCAACGCTGATCTTCCTACACATCATATGTTTAGAGTCGTAACTGCTGAGTAAATTTGAACATCACTCAACAACTTGCATAATAGGGTTTTGTTTTATTATACACTTTCTAGTTAATTTGCAGTTCAGGAACTTGAAGTTATTTGTGTGCTATGCACTTAACCTAACTCTTAGTACATACCTGTGAAGTTGTTTTTTAAAACATCATCCTTGAAAGACTGAATGTTGAACAGGTATTAATCGTTGGTCTATTTTGTATACTGAAAACAGTATAGTAGGTTTTTTTTAACCTTTTTTTTTTTTCTTAAGGGAACTGCCTTTTGAGCTACGAAAAGTTTTTGATAAGGAGGAGATAGAAGTGAAAGTGGAAGATAAAAAAGATAAGGTGTATTTTTCGTCGAAAAAGCCCATGTTTCATCCGTTTTCTGGACATGGTTACAGATTAGGAAGGTGAGTAGACTGATGTGATCTATGATTGAGTAGCTGAAGGAGACTGTACCTATGGTGAAGGATCATAATTCAGGTTGGAAGTGATCTCTGGAGTTATCTAATCTAAGCTCCTGCTCAAATCAGGGTCATCTGTGGGGACAGATAAGGTTACTCAGGCTTTTATCCAACTGGGTCTTGAAATCCCGCAAGAGTAGAGACTCTGCAGCCTGCTTCAGTGCTGGACTGTCCTCATGGGAAAGAATTCCTTCCTTATATCCAATCTGAGTGCCTCTCTTTGGAATTTCTGTCCACCGTGAAGAGCATCACACCTTCCTGCAGACCCTGGCAGGCTGCTTTTAGGTGCCCCACAACCACCACCATCTCTTCCACAGGCTGAACAAGCCACTCTCGTCCAGTGTCTTCTGACAAGGGTGAGTGCTCCATCCTACAGGCATCTTGGTGTCTCTCCATGAAGCTTGGGGGATAATTGGCTCCCACAATCCACTGGCTGTGTTGCTATGTTGATACAGCCAGGATGCTCTTGGCTTTCGTTGTTCAAAGTCCCAATATTAGCAAACTGTTTCCAGCTGAAATGTTGTCACTCTTCTACTCTGTGATTTTAGAGAAAAGAATCTCTTTTAGATCTCTATGTGCAATAGTTTGAGAAGAGGGGGGAGTGTGACAATCCCATAAAGGGAACTGAATAAATTAGAGGTTATTTTCTGTTACTTTTGTTATTTTGTAACTCTAAAAGTTGTTCAGTAATTAATCATGTGTTTGTTGCAGTAAGGCATTTTAGCATTTTACAGTGATCCATGTATCTTTTGTAGTTGGAGAGTGTTAGCCACTCATGCCAGTGCTAATACTGGGCTTGATTTACAACCAAACAATAACTGTATTTTGGAAGGCTGTTGTAGAGAACAGGCCAGGAGTTCATGTATTTGATCCCTGTGACTTTTGCTTACTCCTGACGCATTATCTGCTTGACATATCCCTGTCATGCAAGACTTGCGTGCCCATAAAAGCAGGCTTCAGCCTAGGGAGCAGGACACGTTCAGTGACCAGGAGCCTACAGGAGGCATCACAGGTGGCACTGCTGAATGCCTGGGGTTCCTGCAGGCTGGGGTTCCTAAGTTGTGGTGCAGCCTTAGGTGAACAGCTTGTTTCAGTTAAGTGGGAGGGGTTTGGCTGCTAAGCCCCAGAGCTTATGCTGGGGGAAAGCCTGACCTGGGCAGGAAGAGCTGAGGCAGGGGAAGAAGATAATGAGCAGAGCAAAAGACTGATAAAGGTAAAGGATGAGTGGTTCCAGGCTGACTCAGAGAAGCAAGTATCTGTTTTATGAGTTTCATCTGTTTCTGTAGCACAGTCCATTCAGTTGCTCCATGCTCGAGTAGATACAATCAATAGGGAAAACTTTCCCTTGAGACATGGATGAGATGCTGCCAAGGCTTGCTTTTGGTGGCACAGAAATCCTGAGCAAACGAGGGTCAAGAACTTAACCTTATTTTATCTACAAGTAGACCTGTTTATAGTAAAACCAAAAGATCTTTGGTGTGCTGGGTTTCTGCTGCTAACCAGTGCTAAATGGTAGATTGTTCGGTCGCTTGTTGTGCTCTGCCATGCCTACAGCAAGTAATGATCTTGCTTCCCAGTAGGCAAGTTAGGTTTCAGAAACATGAATTTCGGTTGACTGGTCTTGTACACTGAGACATTCTACAACTTGCTCAGCATTTTTTATTTTTTCCTACTCTTGCTAGTCTATTCTGTGCTATGCTATCAAAGCCTTTTCCTTAAAGACAAGTAAGTATTTTTGCTGATCCTGGAAACTTGAGCCATAAGTGGTCCTAGTCCGTAAAGTAGTGCTCGCTTCCTGCTGTTAATAAATGTCCATTGCATGTATACACCACACTTGCAGCAGAAAAGCTTTGTGGTGCAGTAACAGAGCTGGCTGAGACCTGGAACAAGTTTTAAGCTATAGAACTCCTTTTCCACAGTAGCACTTGTGTGATTAGTCAGAAATGAGAGAAAAATGACTGAAGAGTTTACTTTAGCTTATGGCCTAGCTAAACCTCTGCTTATCAAATAAGCTTATAAAATAAATAGTGTATACTTGGTCACTGTTCCCAAGTGAAGAGATTTTGTGATGGATGAACCATTATGAACTGGTTCTCAAAACTTTTGTTGGAGGATCTAGAAATAAGGTGTATGTTGATATAGCTCAGACAAGCTTGATCCTCTGCCTTTTTGTTTTACAGGAGAAATAAGTTAAGACTTACAAAATTTTCCAGTGTACCTTATGAACCTCTGTAACTAATGGGTATATTCTGTTTTATCTATCCCTGTTCAGATACATTTCATAGTTTGGGATTATGACTAGATTTGCAACCCCACTTTTCTATTGAGCTAATCTATGTGCCTTTGAAACTGCCTCAGAAACATGTTAATTAAACTATTGACTGAAATCCCTTGTAGCTAAGCAAGCTTGCTCTGTAACCTCATTAGGGGAAGCATTGTGTGTCAAGCTGCTTAACCATCAGTTAGGGTAAGGCATGATACCTAACTCCTGGGCTTTCTCTTGTCAGAAAATTGACAGGATGCTCTTAATGTCTCTTCGATCTCTAGTTTACATCTTCTGTTGATAATCTTATAAAAGGAATAAGCCTTAAAAGGAGTTACAATGCTTCAATCTCAGGCAAATAAGACTTAGATTCTTGGGTTTTGGCTTTAGTCAAAGCTCCCACCGCTAGATGGCTTTATCTGTCAGTTCTGCAAGAGAAAAGTTTTTACATATAGAAATGCTTGAAATCTTGGTGTATACAGATGTTCTAACTTTCTGTTAAAGCTTCACTTCATGTGTTGGCTCCACTCACACACACTTGCTTTTCACACGTCTTGTGAAAGAATCACCTGCAGTGCCTGCCACATATGGAGATGTGACTGTGAGGGAAGTTGGTTTGGGAATGACATGAAAATCTGTGTCCACACAAGACAGTTGTCTGAGCTACAGCTGTGACCAATGTAGCCCAGCCCAGCCTGAGCCACACACCACGGCTGAGCACCTCTGCAGCCTCTGCTGTCCTGGAGGCAGCTCGCTCGCACAAGTTCTGCAGTGTCTGAACCAGCAACTGAGCAAGGAGAGAGCAAGGGCTGGGCATTGCTGGACTGAAGTATGACTTGAAATTTAATTTTTTTTTTTCCTCTTCTTGCAAGACTGTTTAAATTATCTTGCTGGTACTCATGCTTTTCTTCCCGATCTGGAGGGCAATTAAGTTTTACTTTATATTGAGGTCAGGCATGAACAGAAGCTGTTTGTGAGATAGTGAGGCAGGTGGATGATAGTACATTACCTGTACTTGTAATGGCAGAATATTTTACAAATGTGCCTCTTGTAATATGTTGGTGCCAAATCCTTGTGCCCCAGCTAATTTCTGTATAATGCAGAACAATTCTGTCTCCAGTCACAGTGAACATCTCTCATCTCTCACTTGGAAATGAGATTTCTTGATTCTCATTCTTTTTGCTCAGTTTCTGTGGAAGATAGAAAAAGTGCCTCTGCTGGCTGATATCCTAGAAGTTCAGGCAGCACTTAACTGGGCAATAAAAGATTTTGAAACACCTCTGACTAAACTTAGGCTGAAGACTCCAGCTTTATTAGCCTGAACATATTAAGTCATTAGCTAATAATAAATTAGCTATGACTCTTCTGCCTTATGAATAAAGTAAGACAGGTACAAGAACATAAAAATGGGGTTTGTCTGCAAAGCAGGTGTGCAGTATAGTTAAGACTGTTACTCTATGGCCATCAGTTACCCACTTCTCTCTCAAGAAACTGTAACTCACCAATTTTCTGTGCAAAGGGAGCTTTTCTGCAAACTGCCATGTAGAGTGCTCATGTAGTCAGTGACCACAGCTGAGCTCAGAGGAGAAATGGTAACTGCTTAAATCATTGCTATTGTTCTGCAAGCAAACATCTGGTTATGCTCACAGGAGCTGAGAATGTGCCCGTTGGATCAGGGCCAGTGAGGACTTGAACTGTACACACTGAACAAGCTTAGTCATAAAGAAGCACTAAGCTCTAGACACTTCTTCAGAATAAAAATTTTTGCCAGCAGTTTTATTGTTTGTTATTTAAGACCACGCAGTTGGACTGAGGTCCATGTATTCTGTCAAGTTATTTTATGAATCTTTGCCCCTGTGGTTGGGTCAGCTGTTGAAAATGCCTTAGGAAAAAAAAATCCGAATGCTGTGTGCATCAGTCTGGATTTTTCACATTAAGTCAATTTCTCTGATAGATGAGTAATTCTTCTGAGCTGAGATAGATGATGCTGGAGTCTAAATCAAGGCTAACAACATTCAGTTAAATTGAATTACTGTAATCACATTATGCTGAGAATTAACTTTGAGTATGCAAATTCAATACTCAACCCCCTTAAAGTTTCACCTGTGTCATTAGAGTACAAAAATGCATGAAGACTCTTCAGACAGATTTGCCTCTTGTATATTCATATTTAATCTTCTGATATTTAAGTTCCTTTCCATCGTATAAAAATGTTAAACACAAGCAAACTGAAATTCTGTAGCATGTTTTAGTCTTTAAGTGAAAATATTGGCATACATATAGAAAAAAAAATAAGGAAGAAAGAGAAAAGCTGATCTTTATGTCAGTATTCCTATATTTATTAAACTAGGAAGTCATCAGTGCACTTTCTAACAGGGCAGAAAGCTCCAGAAGCAGAGGTCTGAAGGGAGGTTCAAGCTTGCATGTGTACACAGAAGCCATAACCTCATGTGGCTTTTCTTTTCAGTGCTACTCCAAAGATAATCTCTAAAGTAAGAGATGATCATCAAGGACCTGATGACAAAAGACACTTGCCTTTAGTGCCCTTGGATGATTTGGAGCCTATCACGAGTGTCCAGATCTGGTTAGCTGATGGGGAAAGGATAATTCAGAAATTCAATGTTTCTCACAGGTAAGATTTATTTTACCACTGTCATAGGTATTTGCATCTGAACTATTTGTCATAATGCCTGTACACTTAAGTCTCTAATTTCCTCAGTTCATTTTGCATTGGACTGCTCTTCTGTTGTATCTGGAAAACCTTTGAAATTTTGAGAAGTCTTTTAGCTGACAAGGAAGGAACATAAGAGGAATGTGAACTGATGTTAAAAGTCATCTCATAACTGAGCAAAGGAAAATCTGAGGAAACTGTAGGAGTTCTTTGTAGATTAGTGAAAGTTAAGGTGTACATACTGCTCATTACTAGAGGAAATCACTTTTAGCATGATGGATCTCTACAAAACAACTACATCTGGAACAAATGGCTTAGTGTAAAGCCTGCTGGTCATTGGGCATAGACAGCACCACAGATGGGAGCTGGAGGAAGGGACTTAGAGTTGAGCCAGAAACCCTCTGGGGAGGGCTGTAGTCGGTGCACTGGACAAAGAGGTTCATCCCCTGCATGTCAACATGGACAGAATAAAATGCACACAGTGTGTTTAATTCTTAATTAATAAAATTTCTGGTTCCCAAAGAGGCTTAGAAATGAGGATAATGTCAGAAGGTGTCAGCACAGTGCATGTATGCAGGAGCTTTGAGAAAGTGGGATTAACGCTTTAAATTGTAGAGCTACTGTCTTTAGAGACCTTTCTCAAATCCGAATTTGAGAAATTACTCCAGTACTATACAGTCATGTCGTGTGGAAAGGATATGTTGCCTGTGCTTCTCTGTGAAGCAATTTAAAGATATCACAGATTTAATATAACCCAGGCTGCTGTCAAGATAAACTGTATATCTGTGGCTGGTCTGAAGGAAAGCTCAGCTGTTGAAAGTTAATGACTGTAGCTTTTTCTTTGACTTGTACTAATTTATTAGTGGCCTGAGATATGAACTGAAACACTGTTGTGATGTACTGCTGAAGGGTAAATTGCTATTTTAATTATAAATATTTCATTGAAGGGCTTAATACCTCATTTATTCCAGATCCCACACATTTAAGTGTATTTAGAAGCTTTTTGTCTTCATAGCAAATAGCAGTTTGAACAGCTTCTAAGTGCTTTTGAGAGGAAAAAAACATCTGAGATAAGCAGAACAACAGCTTTACTGGTGTAATGCTCTTTTTGAAGCAGTGTGCAATAAATATTCCATCATAGCATAGCCCCTTGCCACAAGACCAGCATGTTTGTGCTGTACACAGTATTTATGTATGACGTGATAAGAACTAGAGGGAAATCCTTTCAGAGTACGTATCCTGAAGCATGATGATTGCATACACAGCACTCCTTTCAGTGCAGAAGACAGTCAGCTATTTGTTAACTAACATATCAATTAAGAACATGTAGCATGTATATTGCAGTGTCTGGGTAAATTGATTACTTTTAGCTTTTTGCAGCTAGATTGTGTAGGTGCCACAGTAACTGCTGCCGTAGATATGAGTTGATTACTGATGAAAGATTGGAGCAGAAGCACAGGAAGCATTGTAGTGTTGCAGTGTGGGGAATTGAGACACGGGAGTGTAGCAACTAGGAGAGCAGAGTTGTAGGAATAGCACACAGAGCTGCATCCTGAATTGAGTTGTGTCCCCTCTTGAGCACTTCCTAGGTTAGTGTGACCCTGGAGTATCAGGTATGGAGCCTGGAAAAGAACTTTTTCACCCTGAAGCAGGGAGCTGGTGGCTAATTGCTTGATTTGCTCTTGGAACCCCATCAATTTTGGTATAATGTATTTGTAGACACCTGTAAATGTCCAACCAAAAATTTAGTCCTGTTTGAGGTTTTTCAAGCTCTTGGCTTATAAGACCAAGCAGTGTCTCTGTATTGAGGCCTGCGTGCACAGGAATTAGTTTTTATTTTGCTGGCTGTGTCTGTCCTGGTGAGTATGGCTTAAGCATGGAAACTTGGACATCTGTGCTGCTAAACTGTTGGGATGGCATTGCCCCAAGCCAGCCAGCACTTCCTCAGTCAATACCTAGCCATAGTTCAGATGTTAGCTCAGGTCCTGGACCATTCCCAGGAGACAGTAAACCTCATGGGAGGCCCTGTGCATGGGGGAGAGGAAGGATGAATTTAGGCATTTACTAGCAGCCAGTCTGCCAGTTGGCTTCAGGACCAGAGAATGGACATTGTCACTATGTTGATTTTATTCATACAGATGTATTTTTTAATCTTCATTTTCTAATTAAATTGGTTGATCCCAATTCTTCCACAGCAAAACCTTTCTTGCTCACTTGTTGCAAGGGTCTTCACAGACAGCTTGAATCCATAATGAATTCACCTTGCTTTGGGAGGATGAGACTGTATTTAGACCTAGTTAATGTATCAGCTGTCCAAATAATTTTTCAAACCCTTTTTTAAAATTTTTATTATGGTTCTGCTCCATGAACGACACACTGGAGGCATCTTTATTCTAGCTCTTGGCTACAGAACCCTCAGGTAAGAGCTCCACCAGCTGGTTGGGAAATGGTAGGTTTGTGTAACTACCATCTGAGCCACAGTGGCACATTTGAGTGCTCAGAGTAAGATACTCATCCCTGTCCCCTTGGGAGTACTCTCAGAGCCTGCAGATCTTGGTCCTTGCCTCCCAAGTGGATCAGGCATTTCAGGATACCGCCTCATTTATATTGCTCCAGTTCTCTGCTGTCAGGCATTCCATGAAGCGGTTTCATTCCTATCCCATGGTGGCTGTGTGTGTTATGCACGTGTGTGGGGATTGCAGTGCTGAAACTCTAATGCTGAGTTTTCTTACTTTGTTCTCAGAATCAGCCATGTCAGAGACTTCATAACAAAGTATCGAGGATCTGAGGGAAGTGTTCCCTTCACACTGACGACCTCCTTGCCCTTTCGAGAGCTGCAGGACGAGACACTCACACTCGAGGAAGCAAAGTTGCAAAATGCTGTTGTTGTTCAGAGACTTCAGAAAACAACAGAACCTTTCAGACTGCTAGTGATAAGAGCACCTGAAAATGACTACAAAACTGCTGCTACACCTAATGGACAGCTCAAGAATGAGCAAAAAACTGCTGTCAGTAGTACAAGATCAAATTAGCTTTTAACTGACCAAAAACTATCTGCAGGGTGAACTAGGCAAAACCAAAAATGTAACTAGCAATATGTGGATGGCCTCACATCCTCATGCACTGTGCTCTTAGAGAGCAGAATGGGTGCTGTGCTGTTGTCTGCTATAATAGAGGTATTTTCAGCTAAATTGGGCGGTCAGAGCCTGGCTGTATAATGTAGCAGATGTAACTGTATAGCAGAGGTAACTGTACAGCAGATCATCCTTAGAATTTCTTTAGGAAAAAGCTTCTTAGTTATTTAATGAGTGGGTCTAGGTGGAACAGTTCTCTGAGACTTAACTACTGATAGCACCTTTTAAGGAAAAATAGTATTTATTTTTGCACTTTGGACTAAAGTGAAACATTTCACTTACATTACAGTGTAAACTGCTGCAGTTTGCATTCTTTTCACAGTAGCTGTTAGACAACTAATACTGCAGACAAGCTCACATTTGAACTCTGACTTGAAAATCTTCAGGATGTAACTTTTATCACAAGATCTGCAGTGTAATAATGTTCTGTCAAGTCTTCCCATGGCGGTAGGTGCATGTGTGAGAAGATACAAATGAAGGTAGTCTGGTGCATACTGCATATGAAGTGCCTCAAAATAAGCTCTGAAGGAATTGTTCTTACCAATGGTTGAAGTGGTTTCTGCTTCTTTTGGGCTGCTACGGGTGTCTTGCAGATCAGGTGATATTAAACTACCTAGCTCATTAGCATAGGGACCCACTTGTAGCTTTGTCACACAGAAACTAAAGCTTTTTTGGCTATCACCATGCAGGAATGTTTAGAGGGACACAGTTCTTTTTGTACTGTTATCTGCCTCTGTCCTGAACTGTCCAGCTGATTGAGACACTAATTGCATGTGGTCAAGTTTCAAAGATGTTGAAAATCCTTACTTGAAAACTGAAGTTTTTCTTTCCACTTTGCCCCATTTCCATCCAAATCTTTTATTTTGCTATTCGTGTACTCAAGGCATAAACTTTGTAGCCAACTATTCAATGTTTTGCTAAAAGAGAAAACAACGTAAAGACTAAATATTTTGTACTGTGTTTACTAAGCATGTGGGATTGTGTATGGAACTAAAATATCCAGGTAAGACATATCCCAGGACCTTCAGTGGGTCCTGACTCCTCTGTGCTACCTGTGCCAAAGGACTGGTTGTTGGAGTTGTACTTCTTTTGTGTGGTTAAGTGAAAGATGGGTTTGGGTTTTCCTGGTTTTGTTCTAAATAGAAGATTACGTCATTAGAGTGACTAAAAAGTAGTGAGACTTCAAACTAGGGAAGCACTCTGCTTCACTCCCAGAGATATAAAACTGGTTTGCTTCAGCATCTCTCATGGTGTGTTTGAAGTGAAAGTTGACTGGGCAAATATCTATTCAGTGTCCTCAGAAAGCAAATCTCTGAAAACTATGCCTTTAAACACTTCCCAGTGCTATAAACTTCCTGTGCTACTGTGTCATTCAGGTTTATGTAGCAAGTGGTACAATTAAATTTTCTTTGCTCTTGCACTGACTCCTCTATGAAAAACAAAAATAAATGTGCAGACAAATCCACTAGTAAAATTGAAAAGACAAAGCACCTGCAGACACAGCTCCAACCCTCAGTTCCCAGAGCTTCCTAAACAGGGAATTTTATTAATCAGTGCTTTCAAATTTGTCTTAATGTACAACTAAGTATTAGAAAATCACATGTGCTTGATTGTGAGCTCAGTTGTACTATCTAAAAGGTGCATGAAATGTCAAAATTAACAGTGTACTACTATTCATGCATTTGCAGCACAGAAATTGGAAGAAATACTTAGTGTAAGATTGAAATTGAAGTGTAAAATTTTGAAGGGGATAAATCCATTTTGCTTGCTGTCCTTTGGAAGGAGCAGTGAGTATTTTGTATTTCAGCATTGATTTCAACGTTGCTACCAGCATTTTAAGAGATTGGATAGTTTGGTGCTTTACTAAAACGTGTGGCCACAGCTTTGGTGTACTTGAGTGTGCATTTGCAGTTTGAAAGTGTCATGATCTTAAATACAAAATGAGAGAAAATCTTTTCAAAGTCTGAAGTGATGCTGGCTGCATTAATCCCATGCTAGACTACAAAGTGCCTGTAAAAAAAGGCGGCAAACGGTGATTGAATAACTTATTTCCTGATTTGGAGAAAATCTTTGGAATGAATAGAGGACTCTCTTAAATCTAATTGGTTTTGGTCAAGTTTGTAAAGACTAATTAGCTACCTGTAGTGTCTGGACAGCCTAATCTCTGCTCAGTGCTGTAGACAACAATTGTGCATTGGTCAAACAACAGCAAAACTGGCTTGATCAGTGCTAGAGTTTGTGAAACACACAAATACTATCAGTTATTCATTGTTACTTCACAAGCCTTTGCTGTTTTGAGTAAACCCTGTGCCTTAAGATATTTTACAGCAAGATTGAAATAGCCAAGAAAAGAACAACGAAAGGAAATGTTTTCTGTAGGTTTTCCCTTTGTGAAGAAACATGCAAATGCAGGTAAAAAAGATTGAATGTGTTATGAGGACAGTGTGTAAAGAGAAAACAAAGAACCTAAATGTTGAATTTGAATGTTAGATGCATATCTTGTATTTAGCTTGGTACTGAGCAATCCATCTCTGTTTTGAAGCTCATCTGGCATCAGCCTCTAGTGACCCCCATTGGAACCCAAAAGCTTCAGAGGTTTTCAAAAAGGTGTATTAAGGCCACAATCTCAGTTAAAGGTCTGGTTTTTAGAAAATTCTTTAATTCCTTATTTTTTGAGAATTTTGCAAATTTGCTATAGTTACTCTTACCAAATTGAGATTTGAATGTCAGTACTTCATAGCATGGTTTGCAGTTGCTGCCCAGTACCCATCAGGTGATCCTGTCAGTAGCAGAGCTCTTCGAATCAGTCACGCCAAAAAGCCCTGAGCATAGAAATTGATTAGTCATCATCTCCCTGAGACAAACAGGTCACAAGTCCTCCTGTTGGCTTTGTTAAACGCTCTTCTCTCAGGCTGTCTCACTGTTGAAAGGATTTGTACTTCAAAATGCAATCTGTATTTCTTTCCTCTGATGCAGAGCATGCTTGCAAGAGCACTTTCCCAGGGGCAGGGTGGTGGTGAACTCGTGTATCCTAGATAAGAGTGTTGGCTCGGGGGCAGCAGAATCACAGAATCACTGAGGTTGGAAAAGACCCCTGAGATCATCGAGTCCAACCTCTGACCCAACACCACCTTGTCAAGCAGACCATGGCACTGAGTGCCACATCCAGGCTTTCCTTAAACAGCTCCAGGGCCGGTGCCTCCACCGCCTCCCTGGGCAGCCCCTTACAGTATCTAACCACCCTCATGGAAGAAGCGGCAGCCGCTGTCCCGCAGCGCGTCCCGGCTCGGGCGGGTGCTGTGTGATCCGCGTCCAGCTGACAGCGTTGCTGTCCGGCGTGGTTCTACATCCCTGTCTATCGGGAAACCGCATCTCTTCAAAGAGGCAGAGCTGCCGTTTTGGGGCTGTGGATGAGAACAGCCCCCGACCCCCCTCCACCTCCGTGCCCCGTCATTGAGCTCCGCACTCTGCGGAGCTGTGGCCGCCGGGCGCTGCCCCGCTCCTCTCCCCGCGGAGGTGCCGCGGAGGGACGGAGGGCGCGGGGTGTGGGGGCTCGGCGGGGCAGGGGATCCCGCGTCCCGGGACGGGAGGGCAGCGCCGGCGCCTTCGCCCCTCCAGGGCGCTGGGAGAGGGCAGCGAGGACACCGCCCGCTCTCCCTCGGCTCCGCTCCGCCCCGGGCGCGCAGGTGTCGGACGGGGTGGGATGTCCGCGGTGCCATGGCGGGGGCTGCGAGGGACACCCCGGCGGGCGAGCAGGAGGTAGGGGGCTGCGAGGGGGGCAGGGCGGCCGTCGGGGGGCTTGGGGAGCCCCTCGGGCACGGCCCGGGGCGAGAGCGGGTCCCGCCACGCCGGCGTTTCGCTCCCATCGCGGGCGCTCGGGGGGCTGGGGCAGCCCGGACTCGCTGAGGCCGCCCAGGTTCGTGCGGGGCTTCGTGCGCGGCATCAGCGAGTACCTGGAATAGCTCTTGGACCCTTCCCGCCGGGCAGCGCCGCAGCCCCGGTGTTTTCCCTGGAATGCACTGCGCGGGATTTACTCACTGGCCGCTCGCTGCGGTGCCAGGGAAAAGCGCCTTCGCTTTCCACCTCCTGTCCCCTCCGGGGCTGCCTCCCGGACCGAGGCAGGTGGGATGCGGGAGGCAGGAAGGGTTTGCTGCCCGCGAAGCCTCAGCAACCCCCGATTTCCAGGTGTGTGTTGTGATGTGAGCGAGCGCATCTCGTGCTGCCTCCTCAGACTCGGTGCTCGCCGGGGTAGGATTGGGAGGCAGGTGAGAGTGAGTGAGGACCCCCCTACTCCATGGCTTTTGAGGGAACACCAGGTAAAACTGGGAAGGGATAGCTTCCAAACAGAGGAGTAAGGAAGCCTTCCACAACATGTTGAGGGGCATTCAGCCCACGGAGCTCGTCAGACACTAGGCACGTCCGGTTCGGGCTTTAATTTCTGTGTTTGGAAAGCATGTGGGTGAATTCGTGGCAGAAGTCTGAAGATGTTGCACAGATACACCATCCTTGTTTCACAGAGTCCCTCAGAGCTGCGTTGCCAGCAGCTGGAAGAATATCCTGAGAAAGCGCGACTGTATCCCACCTTACTCATACGCCCCTTCCTAGGTGTCTGCACACAAACCCTCCTCCTGGTTTTTTCCACTCAAGGGTGGGCTGATTTCACTAAGAAACCTGAAACCAGTCCTCAAGGTGCTCGGTGTGAGGGAGCTGGGATGCCACCGTGACTGCCGCACTCGTGCTTTCAAGAGGCAGTTGTTTGGTCACTCACAGAACAGAAACATTACCAGTGTTAATTCCATGTTGAGAGAAAAGCTGACTCAAAAGCTGCTCCTCGCTAGCTACATTTCATTGTTTCTCAGATAAACCTAGACTAGCATTTATCTTTGAGTCACAGGTTTCGCTCTCTGTTCTTACTGCTTTTAAATTACTTGTTGGTTCAGTTCTGGACTCAGCTGATAACGAATAGCTTATTACAAAACGCGGCTGCTCCCTATGCCCATAACACAGTTGCAAAATTGTTCTCAATGTGCTGAAATACTTTCTTTAGAAATAAGATGGTCTGCTATAAACATTGTATTCAATTTCTGTTCTGTTGGGGAAGGGAAAATTTGCAAGTATGGTTTTAACTTACAAGAGAATTAAAAATAAAGGAACTACAGTGTAGGAGAAGAGTTCATTTTCCATAACAATGTTTAAACTTTCTATTTAAGGAGCAAAATCAAATTTCTTAGCTATTACGCTTTCTTGGTTTGCCTTGAAGCACAATTAAATTTGATATGATGGGAGCATGTATAAGTGCGAAATTGTCAAGTTAATCTGAGAACAAAAAAACCTTATAATTTCGTTTAACCTTCCTTCCTCTTATGTCTCATGCCATCATCTCGCATTTCTCTTAATGCTTGTAGAAGGAATTTGATGTTGGCGTTCAACTACACCACAGGGGTCTCAAAACAAAATTTTCATTGTACTTTTATGTTTCATTCCTTATTTGACCACTGCCTATGCATTCAGATCTCTAGTGATTTGTGGAGTACTTTCAGCTTGCTGACAAACCTGCACAGGTGAAGAAGCTTTTACTGGATTTCACAGGAATCAAGCACTTTGTGTTTTTTGAGGAGGCAATGCGGCAGGGACACCCAGCCCTTGGAGGAAAGCCCTGTGAGCTGCTGATAGCCAGTGCTCTGCCATTGGCCGCACAGCCCTGCTCGGTGCTATCCTTCCCAAGACAGTTTCTGTCAGCATTTATGAGCAATATCATGCAAACCCAACTGAGGCTGGGGACTCGCTCCTGTAGATCCTGTAACAGGCAGCTGCCATGTGCATCTTCTGTGCTCTTAATTGTAGGAAGTCAGGGAGAAGGAAATGCTTCAGCTTTCCTGGTGCGGAGTCATACCTTCATTTCACCACTTTCCATTGTGTATTGAGACAGAAAACGTGGTCATTACCATATAAATTCAACATGGAGAGGCAAAAATCTATTACGGGCTGCTTCTTTTGGAAAGAGACACCAGAATGTAGAGTCTGAAGGATTGCTTCTCAGCAGCTAGAAGCTCAGAGACACTCAATGAAACTACCAGGCAGCACATCTGCAGTGACAGTGGCATTTCCTTTCACAGTATGTGTCATTTCCATGCAGAACTGCTGTGGTGTTTATGGCTTAATGTGCAAACAAGTTCCAAAAGCAATTAGGCAAAATAAAAGGAAAACAGGTATGGAACACTGATCAGGATGTAACCTACCTTCCAGAGAGTTAATGAACTGCAGATTTCCTGTGTTTCTGTGGGTGACCAAACAGGACACTTCTGTACGCCACATGTATCTGACAGCTTGTTTTATTCTGAAAATAACATTCATAACTAAAATTTAATTAAAACTTAACTACTGCTGTGACCCAAGTATTAACTTTGCTTCAAGGTGATCTGGGAGCACGGTTCAGAGAGCAGTTGAGCAGCATTCTGGATGTGTGTGGAATCGCAGTGAGACTTCATAAAAAATGTACTAAGATTGTAAATTTTCTAACCATGAAACTGCTGTAAAGACAGGAGTACCACCTGCAGCCTGTAAGTTTAGATCTTGGTTGACCATTTCGTGCACCACGGCTTTAATTAGATTAATTCTTAAGAACTTGACATTCTTTATGTTCTAAAAACGTTTTGGGATCATGTAAATTATATCGAGGCATTTGCTTTTTCTGTTTTGCCACAGCCTTTGCTATTGAAAGGACAAGGGACAGTGGTTTTAAACTAAAAGAAGCACATAAGAATGAAATTCTTTACAACGGGAGTGTTGTGGCACTGGCACAGCTTGACCAGAGAAGCTGTGGGTGCCCCATCCCTGGAAGTGTTCAAGGTCAGGCTGGATGGGGCTTGGAGCAACCTGGGATAGTGGAAGGTGTCCCTGCCCATGGCAGAGGGGTTGGATTGGATGGTCTTTAAAAGTCCTCTCCAACCCAAACCATTCTATGAGTCTATGAAAATTACTAATGAAAATAAGTGTGAAAGCAGCATCACAGATCTAAAAGGTTTTTTCCATTTTTGAGGTTGCAATAGGATACAGGATTTGCATAGCAGTGGTTTATGTCTCTTGATTTCAGCTGAAAGTCATCTTGCCAACGCTTGGAGATCAGGAGGAAAAGTATCAAGGGAAAGCAAACCTTTAAAGTAATGGAATTTGTGGATGATGGAGGAGAGGCTGGAAGGGAATGACTAAAAACTAAGAAGTGAGACAAAGCACACAGCCCCTGGAGCAAAGCTCAAGAGGACTGCAATGGGTCAAGCTAGCAAAATTCTGTGACCCCACAATTCTAGTAAAGCTCATATTTAAAAGGACTTATGTATGGAAAATGGAGAGTTACTTTGTACAGCAAACATGTATATGGTCTGTTTGCTGTGTTTGCAATCTCTTATCAAATTAAATAGTAAATTGTTATTATGTAGTCTGTTTTTTGACTGTTTATCGCTCTTTTTTTTTTCCTGCAAAGAAGAAACTTGCCAATGCAGTGAGGCCTGCTGTGGTGATAACATTTTGCAGCTCGTGCCCTGACAGTGTCCACTTTCCTTGGGCGTAGCAATGGGATCCCACCCTGTCTTTTTCTGGGAAAACACAAAAAGGAAGGACTCCTGATACTTGTGCTGGTTTGTTCACGCCCAGTCTGATAAAACAGTTCAAAGGGAAATGTTTAGATGATAAAAGGCTCTGCCTAGAAGTCTAAAACTTCTCAAAATTGTTACAGAGTAAAGATGATGGGTTAGTAAATTTTAAAATGTTCAGAAATTAGGTAATGTGTCAGAATATCATCATTGTGGTGGATTTCATTTCCATATCTCTATTTTTATCCTATCTAACATAAGAATGAGGGGCTTGTGTAGTCAGTTCAGAGAGAAGACAGACCCAGGATTAATATTGCTGCTCCTCTTCATGTTCCCTGGCTTCTGCGGACAGCAAATTTTAAAGAGGGACTGAAAGCCTAAAAGTCAAAATTTTGATTTGATGTGTCATCTCTCTGAAAAAAATACAGGAATAACAAGGAGTCATTTTCTTCCTTTATTTTAAATTGTATGGGATAAAATTAAATCTTAAGATTTTTTTTATAGGCTTTCATCTGTTCTGGAACTTCTACTATTAGGAAAAAAAAGTGTTTTTCATTAGGATTTCTATTAGAAACTGTGCATTTTTGGTATTTTAATTACTGGTATGAAACTTTATTTTCAACATTTACCTTACTCTTATTTGGCAGTTATATTCAAGAATATTCTTGGTGCTTACAGTACTTTTCAAAGATCAAAAGGCGAATGAGAGGGCACAGTTTTGCAAAATGTTTTAAATACACTTGGAGTGGTTTTCTAAAGAAGACTTGGGCCCAAAATCACTTTCCATATTATGCCAATTTTCACACAGATATAGAAAAGTCAAGTCAAGTCAAGCCAATTTTCACACAGATATAGAAAAGTCAAGTCAAAAGGAAGATGTGCAAAGTCAAGGGACTTTGCCAGCGTCGCACCAGCATTTTGTGACAAAGGAAGGAACAAAGCACAAATGTTTGGGATCTGTTTGGTCTGCACTTGATTGTGGAACTTTCTGTGAATGTTGTTTAATTACAGTGGTATGAGAGTATTTATCAATTATTATTATCTCAAAGATTAATATAAGAAATATTTCTTTTTAAAAAGTAAAAGCTTTCAACCCTAAAAAATATGAATTAAGCATTCAAAGACAAAACTAAGCTCAGATAATAGTGTAGCACTTCTCTGCTGCTTCTTGCTTAATTGTAGACTAGTTTCCTTTTAATAGCTTGTGAGAAGAAGGTAGGTAAGCCTGAGGGTCATCACAACTGGCTTTTGGGAACACTCTAATTTGTTTTCAGGGGCTGAATTAGAGAACAAACCCATTACAAATCAGAGTAACGAGCACCCAAATGCCTGTTGATGATAGGGGTTGAGAGCATATGGATTTATTAGCGGAATAGCTGTGAAGCAAATACATTAAAGTGGTGTTAACTATAGACTTTAACCTTATCACTTGTGTAGCTTTCAACTTGTGCACCTTGGTTCACTCACGGTTTGTTCTGCTTCCTCTCACAGGAATACAGGCTCTCGATGTGCAGCAAACTGTGCTATGCCATAGGAGGTGCCCCAAACCAAGTGGCAGGGAGTGCCGCTTCTTTCTTCCTGCAGATCTACCTGCTAGACATAGCCCATGTAAGTAGCACAAGAAATATTTGCAGACTGTAGACTTAACTCTGACATTGCCAGCCATGTCCCTGGAATGATAAAAGGGGAATTAGCTAATAAATATTTTAAATTGTCTTGTTGTCATTGCCTCTAGATGTTCAGCATCCTGGAAACCACATAAACTTGTGTATAATTAACTTTTTTCCCACTAGTTTCCTTTCTGTCTTGAGGTGGCTGTTGTTCACTTTTAGTTTGGGATCATTATTAGAACTTTGGGTGCTGTAGAGCTCACACACTTGCAGACACAAGGAAAATCAGTTCTAAGTGTCAAGAGTCAAAGAGTATAAGATCCAAGACATCTGAAAACATTAATAGCACCATGTTGAGGTTGTGAAGTTTTGTTCATTTGGTTTAGTTAAAAATCACTCCACTTGCACCCAGTAGCCAACATAATTTCACACAAATTTTATTTGGTTTGTCTAAGGTAATTTTGTGGCAAAGAAAGCCAAGTTATCCTTCGTGAAGGTTCTTTGCTTCCAGTCTCTGGCTTTCTGGTGCAGAAGTAGACCTGGTGAAACAAAGCAGTAGGAGTCATCCCATTCATCTGACTTTCAGCTGCTCCAGCTAGATTTCAGAACAGCGGGGACACGAAGAAAATCAATCCATAAGAAATTTTTACTGTTTTGGATTGTCTTGGGTGCTTGCATGGTTACTAGGTGGGATGGAAAAAGGATAGAAAAAAAGGATTTTAGAGTTGAGGCCAAATTGCAGGGACTGTGAGAACAGCTCTGAAACTACATGAGAGACTTCAGCTCTGATGACTGTTCCTATTTTCTGGAAAAAACAGGAGGTTCTGGGTCAGATATCATTACCCATTTGCTGTCTAAAGACAGGAGATATGACTGGAGGTGTCCAGAAGTTTGGTTTTATGTTTTTCCTATAAAAGTCTAGTATTAAGAGCTGACTTGTGACTTACTTAATAAAATTTGCAACACAGTAAAGCAGGCATGTACAGCTGAGATCATCTTGAGGGTCTTGTTGAGATCAAAGTCACAAGATGTAGAAAAGGAGCCAGTTTTGGACAGCAATGTCAAAGATGTCAAGTGGATGGTGTGGAATCAGAGGAGTTGGAGGTGGAAAAAGGAGCTTGGGAGTACCGGAGGGAGGTGGAGCAGCTCTGACTAAAGCTGTTGCTCACTGACATCAAGGATGGCAATACAAGACATCGGAGATAATGAAGCAGGAACTGAATGAGAAAGACCCTAACACCATTTTCCCAGGGTGCTTGGAAATATGGCAATTTCCCCATTCTTTGCTTACCACGGAGACTGAAAATTCTTGAAGCAAGGGACTGTTCCTTCATGTGTTTTTGTACAGTGTCCAGAAAGCTGGGGTCCCATTCGTGCATCTTTGGGCACTACCTAAATAAGCGACATCAAAATAATCATTTTACTACCAAGCTTCTACTGAAACCCAGTAATTTTGCTTAATGTTTGTAATGATATACTTACACTTTCATTAAGGGGCTTAATTATTTGTTCCCTGATGGTTTAGTTTGTTCTCTGAAGTAGTCATGCAGGGACAGGATAGATTTCAACGCCTGATAAATGGCTTTGAAATCCTGTGTTCTTTCCCACACGTTTTCAGAGGAGAGAATGTAATTTTATAGTCACTACCTGGATTTAATTCTTGCCCACTTAGAGGACAAAACTGTTTTAGCTTCTTGAGAGAATGTGGAAGTCACCAAGTGTAATACATAATCGGGATCCTTTCTAAGAAAATTATATTTTTATTAATTTTCTGTAACTTAGTTTCTCAATCTGAATTCCTTGTTCCACCTAAATTACCTGTATAGACTACAGACATAAATTTAACTCCAAACCACACAGGATCCTTGAATCAAATTGCTAGAGAACACCAAAATTTTCTGATAAAAGGATCCTGGTCTTTATTCCTTCTGAGATGGGTGAATTTAGCATATTTTGTCTTGTATTTTATTAATGCTAGAAAGTTTCTGGCATTGGTACTGGCAGACACTGTCTAGATTTAGGAGATAAGAAAATGCAGCCAAGATAAGCTCATACCAATGATGAAGATAGGGTGATTATACGGGCTCCACTCCTAACAGGAAAGAGATTTTGCTTTTTCCTCAAAGCTTTTTCCACTTCTATGTATCTCATATCCACTTCCTTTCTATCTCTTCAAGTTATCTGAACAAAATACCAACGTGGAACTCACCTAATTTGTAGGTTTGTGTTCTTGTGTCCTTCATAACTGCAGTATTTCAACCCCTCTATCTTTCTGACTGCTATTTTGTGCTTATTTTGCCTGCCCTGTCTCTTGAGGAGCAGTAGTGACCTGTGGGCAGTCCTGGTGCAGTCCCCACAGCAAGTCTGTCTCGAGGCTGGTGGGCTGCTTGCCACCCTGGCTGTGGGAGGGCACAAGCCAGCAAAGGTGATGAGCTGGTGGTGTCAGGAAGGTTGGCTGCCCCTGCAATTTCACCTGATTTGGGCTAAAATGTAACAGGGGTGATGACAGAAGTCCATGGCACCTGCCTTTTGTCCTGGTCATCCAGGACATTCAGAGATCATGGCATCCTTCTTTCACCTCTGAGAGAACACCTACAGCAAATCCTGCAGGCAGGGGACCTGCAGCAGCTGGAAGCCTGGTGTTGCTGCCTGGGGGACAATATCCTGTGCAGGAAAGCAGGGGATACCTGCTCAAGCTTGGTGTTGTTTCAGCTGAGTTTTCCAGGCCTTTGTAGCACTGGTATGATGAAGCACAGAGATTAAGGGACCTTGTCTGCTCTTGCTGTTTAAGCCACAGAGTCTGTTTCAGCAGCTTCTCTCAATAATTGATGTGAGGAACATTCATATTTATATAGGTTTCAATGATTCTTTATTTAGGACTGTAGTTGCAATGACATGAACTGAGCACTTGGAAGAGAACCCACCACCTTTTTTAACCATTGTGTGATGGGAATTACTAAGATCTGTACAGATATATGTGAAAAAATAACTGCCTTGCCTGGGATAAACTGTATTTCTATATAGGCACTAAAGTATGGTCCTCCTGGGTTAATTTCAGAGGTTTTTCTCCTTAGCAATTTTATTCTTACATAATCCATGAACATTTTTCAAGTGAGATGTGATGGACATGTGCTGGCAACTTTGATTTGAACAGATGTGCCTTACGCAATTCAGTTGTCACCGCTCCGTCCCGAGTGCATAAAGTCTGTTGTGCAACAACCTCTTCCTCAGCCACATGCCACCAGTTGGCAGCCTTGTTGCTAATCTCAGGAGAGAAAAAAACATTAGTGCATGTAAACAGCCCCCTCCACCGTTTTCTAGATCAGGTCAAGATAAAGGTCTGGGGAGATGGAGGTGTGGGGGTTATAAACGAGGGTAATTACAGAGGGACTGTCAGATTGTATGACTAAAACAAGAACTTTGCTATTTGACTATCTGATTCATTTTCCTCATCCTAAACATGTTCAGGATCTTTTCTTCCTTGCCTTTTTCCCCTCTAATCCCTTAATTCACAGAGCCTATCTCAATGTCTCATTTGTTTGCTCTGGGTAACCAATAGGAATTTCTAAGACAGCAGCAGATGTGTTTTGTAAATGAACTATCATTATTCTTTAAAACACTGAGGTGTTTTTTTCTGGAAAGTTGCTTATGCTGTTTCATTGTATTGTGAAACAATGGATCTTGTTTATTGTATTCTGTCTGTACTTTCAGATTACTCCATTTCACGCCTCTTTAGTGCTGTTCATTGGCAAAGCCTCAGGTGCAGTTACTGATCCTGTTGCTGGCTTTTTTATTAGCAAAAGTAGATGGACAAAAATTGGCCGGCTCATGCCTTGGTAAGTGTAAGTGTGTACATATATTTACATATATATGTGAATATTGAGTGTTGTGATCATACAGCCACCTCACTGAAGTAGTCTCAGGGATTGTATTCATTCCACATATATAAAATAAAAACAAAAAATTGTCATGTCATCTTTAACTTGTTCACCCATGAAAACACAGAAGAGATTTTCCACCACTGGAGACACAAACAAATAAAGCCCAGAGACTGTATTTTTAACAAAACTGGAAGCTGAGATCTAAAACTTTCTTAAATCTGTGGTTGAATTTTTATCTTTGTCTAGATTTCTTTAGGTTGACTTCACTCTTCCACAGAGTTGAAACTTCTGCTTATGTCCTAGAGTGCCTTCACGTCTCACATCCGCCTTCCAGGAGCTCCTTTAACTCCCTAGGCCTTTCAGTTCAGGAAAGGATGCATGCACAGATGTAGAACAGATGTGTGCATGGATGTGGAATAGATGGCACCGAAGGGCTCAGCAGCCAGCACTGCCGTGGCACTGTGTTAGGTTCTTCTCACAGCACTCATTGGAGTCCTGCTTCTCTTACATCCCATAGTCAGCACAGTTAATTAAAAAATCACTGTGACTCTTGCAATGAGTGAGATGCTGTAAGGTTTTGATTTTTTTCTGAAGGAAGAGTGTGGTGTTTCACTGTGACATCTTACCCTCGTGCACATGCTGTCCATGTGCTCTAGGGACAGGTTAGAACAATGACTGTTACGCATGTAGGAACGAGATTGACAGGTGTGAAGCAAGAAAAATTGGAAAAGATTGGGCCATGCTAGAGGAACTCAAGCTCCTCTATGCCACAGGGCATGTATTTGTTGTTTTTTTTAATATTTTGGAAATCAAGGGGAGATTGACTACTTTGTGAAATAGGGAGCCTTTCATCACTTTATCTCATTCATTATAAGGATGTTTTGTAAGATATTTTGAATTAATTGTGAATTTTGAATTGATATAACCCACAAACTTGATTTATAATAAAAATTTAAGAGTAAATCTTGTGTCCTAAGCAAAAAAGTTGAAATTTCAGGGACAAAAAGCCCAGTTTTTTAGCTGGTGGCTCTCTTGCTGTTGTGCAGTTTTATGGCTACAGGAACTTGTCCATGCTTATATCTGACAAAAAAAAGAAGGCAAGTACATGTTGGAAAAAGGCTGAGATCAGCTGCTCTTGGCCCAGTAGGAACAGGGCCTTCAGGTTGAAGTTAAGCTTTTTTGTCAAGTCTCATGGGAAAAGAGGAGCTTACTGCTGTTTCTCTTTCCAGGATTTGGTTGGAGGCCAGGTAAATGGTATGGTTTTTAATGACCACTGCATTAACCAAATAAGAAAGCTATTCAACAGGAAGTAATGAAATTTTTATACAAATGCCACTAGAAGTATTCTGATGCTTTTTTTTTTAAGTTCTCTGAAAATACAGTAAGTGCATGTGTTTATCATTAGTGTTAAATTGATGTTAGAAGGACTCCTGTCCTAGCACAAGCATGAACTTATCAGCCCTTTTCACTGTAAACCAGCTCCAGCACATCTTTCACTTCTTACAGAAAAAGTGCTTATCTAACTCTGCCTTTCATGAAACAGCTGCTTTCCTTATAGGGGGATTGTGTCTGGGTTTTTTTGTTAATGCTAATATTTTAATGGGAATTCTGTTCCTAGACTTTGAGAGTCAGGCCATTTTTATACAAAGCAAAAAATGGGGCTTCCCTTAGCTTAAAAATACTTCAGTATTTTGAAATTTTTCTGACTTCTTAGTAATCTAGAGGGAAGCAATGGGATTTTTTCAGTCAGAAAAGCTTGCCAGCAAAGCAAGAACATTAGTAAGGAAGGTGAATGTTTAACTATCACTTAATACTGTCCTCAATATAACACAAAGTCATCAATCATTTATTTAATGGCTTTAAAAGGCAGAAGCAGACATTGACTTGAAATACTGGTCAAATATTTTATCAAAAGAGATAATAGCAGACAATCAGATATTTAGCAACTCTAGCAAGGCTTTGAAAACTCCCTGCTATTAGAGAGGAAAGGAAAATATGGGAAAGGGGAGAACAATACTAAGAGGGCTGTTGCTAAAAAGTTGCATGAAAAAATGACTGTGAATATATTCAGTGTGGTGACTCTGCCTGGACACCATCTGGAAGAGCTCAGGCTTTTGGAGAGGAAGGTAGATTCCCTGAGATGAGCTAGGGTTTTACCCTTGTTTATGTTTTCCATTGCTGTGGGTGGACTGTGGCTGGGGACCGGAGGGACAGAGAATACCAGAACCTGGCACTTTCCTGGTAAATGTTCAGCTCCCACTGATGCTGTCCATCCCAAAGAGCAGTGTGGGAAAGCCATTGTTTTACTTAGCTATTTACCCACATTACTCTTTTGTATTCCAGGTTTTCAGTTCATGACTGCAAAATAATCAGCTGACCCTCAATGTCAGTAGTGCTGTTGTGAAGGGATTAATCTGTTTTCTCTTTCATGTGTTTGGAAATTTTTTGTTAGGATCTTGGTCATCTAAATACATTGTTTGATGCCTGATTTACAAGAATACAGGACAGCCCTGATGCTGCTGCAGCTCAGACTTTTAGGAAATAATAGCATGTGACCAATTCTGTATCATGGAGTTTGACGAGTGCTATTTGCCTGAAATAGGTTTTAGACTAATGTAATTAATTGCTGGTTAATGGCGATGTCTGGAATATAAGTTTCTGTGGTTCTTTTTTTTTTAAAGCCACCTTTCTCCCCAGAAGATGATCCTTTTGTGTTTGAAGTGATTAGGAGTTGAATGAAGGAAATGATCATATATCCAACTAGGTACAGAGTGTAGGAGCTTTCAGAACGGGCTGTCCATTGTCTCTTATGCTTTTTTCAGTATTTTTGAGTTTATCAACATATTTGCGCTTGCCGGAAGTAGCAGTGAAGAGACTAAATTCAGGGAGAAACCAAACTCACTAAAATTAGAAGAGGGAATCTCGGTAATAAGTAAGCTCATGTAAAAATTGCTGGACTATGCAGAGACATAATGACAGAGCTTAGTTTTCAGTGGTTCTGTCTAATAAATGTGTAATCCGAGACACGTGCCAAGGAATGGCAAAATAGGTGTGCTGTTACAGTGCACGGACAAGGAAATTTTGTGTCTTCTGAGGGGGATATTAATTTAAGTGTAGCTCTTTTCTTTCAGATTTGCTAGGTTTTTTCCTCTTTATGGAAGTATTAACATGTGTATTTATATATTTTATATTGGTATTAATGTATTTTATATTTATCTGTGTATTTAATGCACACAAACTTTTTATATTTAAAAGCATGACATTACTTCAGTTAGAAAAACTGCACATAAAATAAATCGTATTATATTGATTATTAGCAGGAAAACTTTGTGCTTTGCTATCGTTATGTTAAGATTGCTGATGTGTGTTATTCTTCTTTTCAGGGTGCTGGCATGTACACCCTTCACAATAGTGTCCTACTTTTTTATGTGGTACCTGCCTCCATTTTTATCAGGAAGACTTGCTTGGTACCTGACTTTCCACTGCCTTTTCCAAGCACTAACCACAGTAAGTAGATTACAGGTTCATGATGTTCTCAGCAGTAACTTGCTCGTTGTCTGTCTATAGTAAAGCATTCATATTTAGTAAACTTGTTTTCACTTTTTACTTCAACTTCTAGTGAGTTTAAGGGACAGGCAGATGTCCTTTTATCAAACTCTCTGCTGGTTGATGGTTTCTGCCAATGCTTTCTCTGACAAATGAACTACTAATTCAGCCAGGTTACATCCAGTGCCCTCAACTTGTTCTTGTATAGATGTTCAGATTCCTAATTCCAGTTAGACATCCAACTTCTCATAACTTCTGTTCTCAGAAGCAGATTAGGAATTCTGTATTCTTGTGTTAAGCTTCAATATTTCTCTAGGTCTTTTGTTTGCCCAGTAGAAAGATGGTCCAGAAGACGTCCGTTATGGTTTTAAATAATTTCTTCCCTCTTTCTTTGAAAGAGAAACACAGACTTTCCATGGCAGAGTTTTGAAAATGTACATGTTTGCAATGTTTGATAGAGGTGAACAGAAATGCGTTTTGTACAAACATTGTGGGATGCAGATTGTAAGACTTAATTTGGCTACAGATCTCTAGGGAGGTGGGAACACCACAGAGAACTTGGTTGTTCAGGCAGGTTCATGTCCCAGTTCCACTTTGCGAAGGTCTTAACTTATTCTTAACTCAAATTAAGGAATGTATGGCAAAATGGTGCTGAAGACAAAGAACTTTTCACTCTTATCTCTTGGATTTACATAATTAGACAGATATTTGAAGTATTTTGGGTATTTGTGTAGTCTTCTGGCTTGAATAAAGTGGAAAACTGTATTTCTTCTTAATGGCTTTGCTTCCTGTTAGTTAGCTCAAGCTAGAAGCATGATAGTGTCCTAGGGCAAAGAAAGACAAATTCTTTAAAGCCTATCTGTGAAGGATGTTTTCCCGAGGAAACTGAAGGAGAACAACATTAAGGTAAACCCTCTTGGTATTTTATTATTTATTATTTGTCTTCTAAAAGATACTGATTTCCTTTTATATGCTTTACAAACCAGGCAGAAAAGGCAGGTCTTCATGCTTAAAAATTGGTTGAGGGTTCTAAATATTCTAAATGAATGTTCTAAATTAATTCTGAGGTCCCGTTAAACCATTTTCTTGGATATCAAAGGAATACAGCAGTTTTACCCTGACATTTCCTAAGTCACGTTCTCTCTTTCCATAGTTATTCCAAGTACCATACTCTGCCCTCACCATGTTTCTCAGCACAGACCAGAAGGACAGAGATTCTGCAACAGCATATCGTGAGTATGGTCTGGGCTCTCTCTTGGGGATTAGGGCTGAGTTTTACTGAAAATCATTCTTAATCTATAGGAAGTTCCCAATGATTTGTGTCCCTAAACTAGACTTTTATAAGAATGTTTTAATATGTGATGAAAACTAATTTGTCTTCAAAGGAATTGCATTTTTCTAGCTAGATAGGAGACATTAATATTTCATTGTCTCAAATTCTCTGATTAGCTAAAAAATCTTTTTGGTTTATTGCTAGCCAGAGGAAACAATAAAAATCACTCTTAACCAAGTCAGGGTAAGAAATAATGATTTCATTTAAAGGTGATTTGTAGGGGAAAAACCAAGAAACATTTAATTAAAGAAAGTATGAAAGTGATTTTGAGGAGTTAGTTGTTTTGGTTTTATTTTGGGTTTGTTGTTTTGTTTTGTTGTCTTCTTTCTTTTAGTTCATATTTCCTTAGATTTATGTGTTTCATGTTATAAATTCAAATCCCAAACCTGTTTTCTCTGGAAAAAAAAATTAAGAACTCATAGAACCAAGAAAGTTAACCTCACCAAGAAGAAGACTAATTTTGTGTGCATGTTCACAGCAATTGAAACCTCTTTTTTCATTTCATCTATGTTTTTTTTATTAATTCTGACATACACCAGGTAGTTTAAAGACAGATCTTGTTGCAATATAACTAGCACTCTGACTGTATTAGTTAAGAGAATGAGGCTTTCCAGACCATATCTCTGGCTCTTCAACAACCAAAACCAGACAAACTTTTTGCTTTGAAGCAAATCAATCAGACCAAAAAAAAGTGCAGTGAAAATATTTTCAAGATTTCCTATATAGACCATAAATTGAATGCAAGAACAGATTCCTCCTCTCCTGCTCTCTTCAGCTCTGTTCTCATGCCTTCTTTACTGTGCAACTACATTAAGCAAGGTAAAGAGAAAAAAGTAAAATATTACATGAAAAGCTTTTCTATGTCTTAACTTGTCCTTCAGTGTTGCTTTAGAATAACTTGTAGGGTTTTTTGTTGCATCTGTTTTCTCTTCCTGGCAAGATCCCTTTTCTCTTCCATTAATCCTTCTATCCCTCAGCATACTTGATTATGTTGAAACCCACAGAGGCACAATGAGATAGCCAGAAATACTAAAAATGTAATGTCAAAAATTCTAGATACGATATCCCCTGAGCAACCCAATCCCTCTCCAGACACATGGAACAGTTGTAATTTGCATTATCATCAACTACCTTTAAGAAAAAGTCTGGGCTGGCAGTCACAGGACAGGACTAAACAGCAGGAGATTCCAGTTGTGTTATATTCTTTGGCACTGACTGTATTCTCAGTCATCTGGCCTAAATTCTAACTAAATCTATGTACCTAGTGTTTTCTATTGTCTGGTTTATGTCTTCAGAGGCTGTGATCCAAATAAATGTGCTTTCTGATCTGCTAGTCCCATGCAAGGCTTCATAGGCATGTGAAACTTGTGCTCATAAAAGCTGTTGAACTCCATGGCTGAGAGGTGTCACACATTTATAGTGTCATTTTATTGTTCAGAAAGGTTTTAACTTCTGAGTGTACAGCTGTTCTTCTAAACCAAATTAAGGTGGTGGAATGAACCATAGTTTAGACTTTTCAAATGTTGGTATTTTTGTGTATGCTGATATAATATTTGTTTGGAGCAAAGTTTTCTTGTAATGGTTATGATTATGTGAGCACTTTTTTTTTTAACTTTTTCTTTTTTGGTGTTTTACTTAAACACTTTTGCCTCTCTTTAGGCTTCATAGAGAATTCTTCTTGTTGATAGACTGTCTTGGATGCAGTCCGTTGTTCAGGCATTTCTTCAACTGTTAAAGAAAAACAGCTGTGTGATATGAAGTGTGCTCTTAAAAATAAGGTTGGGATCAGAGGATCCATTACCCTCTACTGGAGACAAGAAGAACTGCTTATTATAAATTTCATTCTGCTGTTACTATGAATGCAAGGTAGAAATACTGGATTCCAAAGTTCCTTTAACATAAATCCTACTTACATTCTGGACAAAATATAACCTACTTCAAGGTACAATCTGCTGGCAGGTCAGCTTTCTCGGCTGATGTGGAAAGTAATATATCATAAATTCTGAGCACACAAGAACTTTGAAGGATACCTATTTCTCAGCTCTTGGTACTACCTAGGAAAAGAAGTTTCACAGTGGTTGTATTTCCAGTGCCTCTAATGACGCTTCTGAGTTTTATTCTATACAAGTGCTTGATAAAATGCAGATGTAGAGCCCTAGACAAAGGTTATAAATGTGTAGGTGCTGTTTTAAATGAAAGGTGTGATTTGAGTGCATTGCCTTTGAACTGAGTTTGGAAGCTCTGCAACGCCCAACTGAGACCAGTTTGTGTCCAAACACTTCAGACCAGATTGGGGTTAGATTTCTACCATCTGCCAGGATTTTTGTGTGTATGGACTGAATTGCAACATTGCTGGTAAGATTGGATGTGAAATCTGGGGAAGGAGCTTTTTTTACTTCCCATTAATTTAAATTAATGTTACATGGCACCTCAAAATTTTCACTCAAAAGCATTCTCAGTTTGTGAACAAAGTAGCAATGGTTTAAAAGGTCCAAGTCTCCTAGGGACCCTCTCTTCCCTTTTCCTTACTGGATCTTGCATAGCTACACACGACCTGCATTACTGCACTGTCTGAACCCCTTGCAGTCTGTGTGCGTTGCCCTCCCTTTAGATGGTGAAGTATTTTTATTCCTTTACAGGGACACACAAAAAGCCACGTGTCTGAGGTCATCTAGGAAGGCTGTTATAGATCAGGAAACTTGAATAAACATCAACCTAGGAGCTTTTGAAATGCCTGTCACTTCCCAGAGGGAATATGATAACCACCAGGACACAACCTACTCTGGAAGCATTCCTTCAGAATCCCCTGTGGTGCGTCTGAGAAAGGAACATGGGACTCTGGGAGCCGTTGAGAGAGAAAAAGTAGAAACAAAAGCCTGAAGCTTGGGTCAATGAGAAGTCCGTTCCCTCATAAATGGGGAGACTTTGTCCCTGTCCTTAATCTGTTCATGCATTCAGCCCTATGTATCTTTATGCAAAATGCATAAAGTCTATGGAGATAGGACAGGAATTCAGTTTATCTCCTGGCCATGGGGATGCTGGGTATGGCCATGTTGCAGGGAAACAGGCATGGTAGGCTTGAAATCCCTCAGAATGAGGAGGGTCTAGAACCCAAATTTCTTGCCATTCGCCTCAACAGAGCTGCAACACGTGGTCAGGTTGTTGATCGATTTCATGAGATGATGCCCGTGGTTAGATTTTTCTTTCCTAAGTGGAGGCTTTGGTTATTTTTTCAGATTATTCTTTTTTTCTGGTGAGAGTTAGTGATCTGAATCTTTCTCTGAGGTTGAGGTAGATAGTTCTGCCTGACTCTGGCCTTAGGCAATTAAGAACAGCACCTGCTATTTCCAAGAGCTATGTAGCTGTACTATTTCCATAAACCTGAGGCAAGTATCACTTTATTTTACAATTGGAGGACTCAGAGGCCTGATTAGATAAGTGTTTCACAAGTTTCTGTCAAGTTTGAGATGAACAGTCTGGTGTCATGACTCCAAGTCCTGCTTTGGAGAAAATGGCATTTAAAAGGTAGTTCCACTCTGGTCCTCGAGATGAAAGGTCTCCACGTTATCCCCTTGTGGCTCTTAATCTCAGCATTCAGCATCTCTCATGCAGCTCGTATGGAAAAGGCTCTTTCGTGGATGCTTCTTCTCAAAGCTGATCAGAAAAATAAACGACAATACTCTCTTTCCTTGAAACTGTTCTATTAATGACCTTCCAGTTCTGCTGTTCTTTGCATTGCTTATTCCTATAAAAGGAAATGGTTTGATGACATTTCTCTTCAGTGAGACAAATGAGCAAGATCCTCATCCTCAGTGCACATTTGTGCTTCTATTTTTTAGGAATGACCATGGAAGTGCTTGGGACCTTAATTGGAGCTGCACTTCAGGGGCAGATTGTGGCCAGTGCTCATGTCTCTCCCCACTGCACTGTGAATCCCTCACTAAACACCACTGACTCCTGGCATGACACTCCCAGCATTCCAGACCCCTCAGATCCCCTGTCTCATCAAGTAAGTGTCTATGGGAACACATTGAAATATATAAAATATAGACAAGGGTGGGGATGTTCCTCTGATACCATATCATATCCAGCTGGATGAGCACGAACACGACTTCCTCGAAATCAGTGATGCTGGAGCTGAGGCAATGACCTTGTTGCAAACAATGCTTCCCATCTTTGCTGTCTTTGCAACTCCTCCTCAGTATGACAGCAGAATTTCTCTGAGGAGCTTTGCAGGAGGTGCCAAACCTGTAAAGTCGCAGGGAGGGACATGGCCATCCTTTGTTTCACTAGGGGCTGATTTACAGTTTGTAGAAGCTTTGTAAGAAAAGCATAATTTACCTCTCCAGAAATATTCCATCCAGTTCTGAAGTCCCCAGCACAAGAAAGACATGGACTTGTTAGAGCAGAGCCAGAGGAGGGTCACAAAAATGGTCAGAACATTGGAGCACTTCTCCTGTGAATACAGGCTGCGAGAGTTGGATTTGTTCAGCCTGGAGGAGAGAAGGCTCCAGGGAGAACTTACTGCAGCCCTTCAGTACAAAAAGAAGGCTTTTAAGAAAGATGGAAGAAACTTTTAACCAAGGCTTGTAGTGATAAGACAAGGGGGAATGGTTTTAAAATGAAAGAGGGTACATTTAGATTAGATATTAGGAAGACTTTTTTTACAATGAGAGTGACAAGGTACTGGAATAGGTTGCCCAGAGAAGCTGTGGCTGTCCCGTCCCTGGAAATGTTCAAGGCCAGGTTGAATGGGGCTCAGAGCAACCTGGTCTAGTGGAAGGTGTCCCTGCCCATGGCAGGGGGTTGGATTGGATGATCTTTGAAAGTCCCACCCAACCCAAACCATTCTATGATTCTATGAAAAAATGTTGGCTATAGCAGAATCTTTCAGTTCAGCAACACTGCTTTCCGAAGGAGTTACCACTGGAGATCTCCTGTACAGAAAAATGACAATTTTGTGAACAAAACTGTAAGTCCTATTTGGAATCCATACTTTTGTGAAGGTACAAAGCACTATTGAAAGTAAATGTTTGGTAACAGGCAATTAGTGGGGGCAGATCTCAGTGGTTCACATGTGGAATGAACCTAGGGATCCATGCTTGTTTGTTTAATTTTGCATGATAGACTTCTCCTGTAATTTTGCACAAATAATTTAATCTCCTCGTACTTGAGTTTTATATTTTTTTGAGAAACAAAGAAGGTTTTATATCTGGGAAGAAAATCTAAAATCTGATCCAAACCTCAGTTAACACAATTTGATAGTCTTCCATTGTTTCCAGTGGTCTTGAAACAGGCCCTGGATCAAACAATCACCTTGTGTAGTGAGTTTTTCCTATGTCACTTGTGAAATCAGCAGATTGTTGGTCCCATTTTACCAACTGCTAGATTCATCCTTTCTTTTTATACTTTCATCTGTTGTGCTGTCAGTGCAAGTACCGACCAATATATAAAATACCCTATGAAGAAGATTCCTTGACCTGAATCTAATCTCAAATGCTTGATGCAAATGAGGAAGTACATATTTGTACTCTTCCTAATGTAGTTGAGTAGCTCCTATTATCATGCTTCAGCAGCAGTAAAATCACAAGCTAAAGGCATGTTTTTATCTATGTTTTGAATTTGCATACTCTGGCATCAGCACTGGTGCTCCAGGAAGGGGAACAGCCCTGGCCTCCCCCCATTCCCAGACATTATATCAGGTAGCCTCTGTGCTACCTGATCCTTATTTTTTTTTGGCACAGGCTTCTCATAGAGCTGATCAGGGCAACTGTCTGAGGACAGCTGGGCTGCTTCTCTAAGTGGCCAGACCATTTTATGGCTGATTAACGTGTTTTGGAAGATGCTCGTTTGGTAACTTGTAGTGTGTGTTTTAACAAGACACAGAACGTCACCCTGTCTTCCTTTTTAGCTTCTGGGACAATGGTTTGGTGTAGAACAGTACTGTGTTTATTACACCATTGTGAGTTGTCAAGATGAGTAGCTTGAAAAGTCATGGAGCAAGCTGAACTTCATTGCACAGCAGATTCCCTGTCTGAATCTGCTTCAGACTAAAATCCCCAATTTCTACTTTGAAATTTCTACTTTCACAGAAAAAAACTACACAATCCTGATTTATTTCCTTTCTGTCTAACCACATGTGCTTTCCTGTCCTTTTTGAGGTAGGAGGGAGATCGAGAAAGAAACTTCACAATGAGTTGAATGTCAAGTCATTTTTTATTTTGAAAAACTAGCAAAGATCCATAGCCTAAAGTAGCCAGAGTTTGTAGGTAGAGGCATTATCTTTCATTAAACTAGATACTAAAACTGGGAAACAATGGGAAAGCTTTTAGACACAAACATTTTTCAGATCTGAAGAAGTTGCAGTGTGACTGGAAACCTGTCCTTTGTTCACACCACACACAGCAGAATATGCACCTAATTAAGCGCACAGTCAACAGGAGATGTTGGATCCTGAATTTTGGTTGTATGGCTGATGGGCACTGAGTTACAAGTTGAGGCAGGACTCAATTATGTGAACTTGAAGTACCTCCATCAGGAAATATTTAGAAGAGGGCAAATCTTGACTTTTTTTTAGTGCCCTTCTGGAGTATGGCCCTGACCATTTTTGTCACAAGGACTAAATCTTTGCTGCTCAAGAGCACACCTAGTTTTAAAAACCACTTAGTGAACAACTGATATTATTTTGCTGGTTGTTGAAAAAAAGGAAATGGAAGAAATAGTTGTTTTTAAGCCCTCCTGAAGTTGTTACTTTAAGGTCATGAATGGATCTTTATTACTGGAAACCAAGCATGGGTATTGATAGAGTTGTAGATGGGCTAACAAGTTTTGTTCAGGGTTGGAGAACCTTATTTGGGCTACCATGAGTATCCTTGATATTTTAAGCTCAAATTACATTTAATGATGACCTACGAAACACAACATTTAATTCAAATGCTTCAAGCAAATTAACAAATACATAGAAACAAAATATAAAATTCATAAAGGAGTCCTGTTACTGTCCTTTTTTTTTCAGCCCCTTCTCTCCTGGCTAGGCTGCATTTGAGGCTGAAATTGCCTGGTTTAAGTGAATTCAGGTATCTCCACTACTGCACTCTGTATTCTGTGCAAGCCATGACCAACAGTGTGAAAGTACTCTGTGACTTAATTTATATCTCTGATATAAAAAAATCCCAAACCTTTATCCCATGTAAAGAACATTCCTTTTTTTCACCATGTTATTTTCTGAAATGTAAACATCTTAACAAAAGCTGTTTTCTTGAAAATTTTCTATTCTTACATGGTTCATCTGAATATATTTGCACCTATACTAAGTGTCTTTATATTTGGAAATACATTCTTGTAATTGCATTTTTTACCACCTTCTTCTTAGACTTATAATATCTACAATATATAACCAATAATTTGGAATTCAGTTTTCCTACCAAATAATCATTGTGTCTTAAAAGAGTCATAAAGCTCTTAACCAGCACTTACTTTATCTTTGATAACACAGTATAAAGTAAATTATTACATCATACTAAAGCAAAATATTTTTTAAAGCTTTAATCCAAACTCAGCGTAGTCAGAGTTAGAAACAATAAATGTGATCTGGTGGTGCAGGAGGTATCCTTGGAGGCTTTGCTCCCCTGGCTAAAAGAAAGCAAAGATTTTTGAATTTGCTTGAATATTTCCCTAAGTAACTGGGAAAACCAGCATGCAAGCTACTATATTCTCAAAACATTGGCATGTAAGTCTGATTTCTAAAATTCATTATTATCAATATTAGCATCATGTATAAATGCAGAAACTGTAGTAACTATGTTTACATCAGTACTGAGGATTCTGCCATCCACCATGAAGTTCCAGACTGCAGTCTGTGTAGCCAGATCAACTGGACTTACTGAGAATTAGAATCCCTCTGTGGATGATGCATGGTTTTGATTACCTGACTGTTTATGTCTGTAGTCAGTCTCAACATAACCAAATTTTTAAAACATTCAGGTTGCCAACACAGTAATCTTTTTGGTCACTGCCTCCCACCCCCCACCCCCCCCCCACACCAGCAACATATNTTCTCACTCCCCCCCCCCCCCCCCCCCCCCCCCCCAAGAAATATATACTTATATGCCCTGAATTTATCCTAAGGCAGGTGTGGTTTATAAACAAACTGCAGAAGTGAACGTTTTTCAGGGAGGTAGCAGACAGGCAGTTGGCTATATGCAGATGGGCATTTCTTCGTTTGCAGGTGGCTTACCGAAAAGAGACTGCAATTTTCATAATGACTTGTCATTCTCCTATCACAATTTCAAATGTCTTTTTTCCTTTTGAAAGGCAAAAGTTTACATGATTGCAGCAGGGGTCATAGCAGGTGTGTATCTTCTTGGAATTGTCGTTCTTTTTCTTGGAGTAAAGGAAAGGGATGGTAAGTTATATTTAAATATGCCTCAATTTAATAATAGTTATCTCACATTCCTTTACTGAAAAGATTTTTATTTTATGTATTCTGCTTCTCTTAGATCCTTATGCCTTAAATTCAGACAGAGCAATTCCTTTTTGTAAGGGGCTTGCACTCACCATGAAGCATGGTCCATATGTGAAGCTTACAGCTTCATTTCTTCTCATCTCAACAGCAGTTCAGGTAACTTCAGACCCTCTCAGTCTCTGTGTTGGCCTCATTCCGCTCCCAGCATGGGGGAGTCTGAAATGCAAATAACCTTTGGCTGGTGACTGGAGGGGTGATCTAGGGGGTGTTGCCTTCCCCTGTAAATCAGTAGGGAACCAGAGTCCTCTTTCGGTACCTGGGGTCCTGTGTGGCTGGAGATGGTTCTTAAAAAGGAGAAGCAAAGCCAAAGTCCTGACCATTTAAAGACTTTTTCTCCTTTTCCTTTCTTTTTTTTTCCTATAAAAGGTGAAGAACTAGTCCTAGTGACCCAGCCTGGGTCATTCTGTGTTATCCATCCACAGTCTCCTGTGGTTTCAGTTGCTTAGCAAATGCTTTTTCTCTTCTGTCTGTTCCTCTCTATGTGTGCCCTGCTTTAGATCATTGCCTCTTTCCTTTGCATAGGTGGCTGCTCTCAGATAGTGGCTGAACTGGGTCTTGTGGAATCTTTTGTGATGGAAGGCATTAGGTCAGAGTAAGAAGACATTCAGAGGCAGGAGGTCTCACCTGTGTCAGAGTTAGGTAGACCTCATTTTGAAATAAGGACCTGAAATTGGATGTGGCTCTCACGAAAAGATGTCGTGCATCCTCCCAGAGAGAGGAGCTGTAGAAAAGCCACTCAGTAAGGAGCCCTCACTCCCCATGAGTCCAGGAGGCTTTTTAAGCTTGATTTTTAGCTTTGTTCAACTCAGTAAATATGTTATTTTGATGTGAACTTGTACAGATCAGTTGAAGTTTACTTATTTTGAAAAGCAAATAATTATCACATTTTTTGCCAAGAGACTCTTAGTCACATGAGCCATTGATCAAATGAGTATCAGAAGGCAAGACAGAAGACAGAAGGCAGGACAGAAGACAAGTAAGAGAGCAGTGCTGTGCTCACCAGCAGTCCTGGTGAATTATTAGGTTCCTTGGAAGGGCTGCTTAAAAGTTTGCTTGCCAAAGAAGCACTGAAATTTTTTGTTGGCCTGGATTTGGGCACAGCATCTGCTAGTCCTTGCTGGAATACCCAAAGGTGAGAAACAATAGCGGAAGTTGTTTCTTCTCATGTCTGGGAGCTGGAGCTACTGTGACCAACTGCAGGGACATGGAGAAGATGAAAGATGAAAGGTCCCTTATTGTCCACATCCTTCCAGCATCCACTCAGTCAGCAGGGATATAGAGCACATCTGGTTGCTGGCAGCCAACTACTTGCTGACAACACCCAGAGAGGAAAATATCTTCTGTCAGTCCATATCTCTTTGTTCTGCTGTTTGTGTAGACTGAAGGGAAGGTGTGAGGGGAGGCAGAAGCTGGAAGCTATGTTACTCCAGCTCAGCCAGCATGAGCAGCCCTTGCTGCTGTCATTTGAGAGAGGGACACTGATTTTGTGGAATTCAGGGAATGGATTACTGATCACCAAAAGGAATGGTCAGGTAAAGATGCGTTGGCCATAATTCCAGAGTGTGATATCCTATGTCTAAAGGCAGCATAAACAGGGACACAAACTAGGGATGGCTTTTGTGGCAATGGAGATGCAATACAACTTTTTGGATATCCTAATTTGTGTACAGATGATTGGCCACCTGTAATCTACAAGCACCCAAAGGAGCAAGAATTGATCATGCTGCTGTGGCATGAGTATTAAATCCTCCTCTGTCACTCCACTTCTGCAGAATTGCTAGAGCTGGCCCTCCATCACATTCTGGTGTTCAGAATCCTCCTGAGTTCTGCAGAAGCATGGTGGTGGCAGTGGCTTCACCTGTTGTATCACACATTGCAGTTAGGTCCTCCCATCTGATGAGGATTCAGACGTAGGGAGATATCTGACCCAAAGCTACGCTCCATATCTGAGGTTGCATACAAAACCAGCCGCTTTACCACAGGAAGTTGGCAGGAGTGTTATTGCAGCTGAAAAGTTACTTGTTTTGGAGTGAGAGTTTCTGGAGAAAGATTTATGGCCTTGCTGTGGAAAAGAAAGGGCAGTTTCTTGCAGTAGCCTGCAGCTGTGACAACATAAGGCAAGTGGGACATAGGGAATAAAGCCTTGAGACAAAATCCTTTCATAGGGCCATTTCTGTTTTGGTCAATTTTATGCTCTGTTAGGTGTAGTTTACCTCTTGCTTGCCCCAGCATTACTGGCAAGTTATTCCAGTGATAACAGGACAGCTACTGCTTCTTTAAATTGTTGCAAACGAGGGGTGAATGAGACTCCCAAATCCTACATTTAACAAATCTGTCACTGACTATATTTAACTAATATGGAGTGTGATGTCATTTTTGTCTCTTTTTTTAAATTTTCCTTTCTCTTTTGGTGGTCACCAAATGTCTTCAATTCAACAGCTGGAGCAGGGCAACTTTGTCCTGTTCTGCACTCACGCTGCCGGCCTCCGCAATCACTTCCAGTATTTGGTGGTGACCATCTTGGTGAGTTGCACTTCTCTCCCAAATATTACCTGGTTCTCACTGGGCTTTGGCACAAAATAACAGAAGACAAGAAGAGTTTTGTGTCTCAGCAGAGCTGTTAGGAAGCTACACTCTCTTTTGCATTGTCTGTTTGAAATAAAGTTGGTTTTCCCTACTGTACTTCTAAAAATACAGTGGTTTGGAACTTTTAATTCATTCCTGGTTGTTTTTACCTGTAAGCAATTTTCTGCTCCTATAAAGGGCAAAAGCTGCTTCTAGAAAGGAGGTCTGGAATTTTACCAGCTTTTTCTCTTTCCCCAGTCTGATGTGCTGAAAATTAAACAACTTTAATTTTCATATTCATAGACACAACTCTTCTGGGCTAGGCAACTTGCAAGGATGAATATTTAAAATATCCAGATCCTTGTACAGAACCTTTTTTCTTGACACGCAGAGTTAGAATTCTGCTTGCTTAGGTGATACTTATCCTTTCCCACATTATAAGATGTATCTTTTCCAAAACCATTAAAACAAAGTTGTTGGAGAGCAAAAGAGGAGTGTTGGGTATCTTAAGGCTCTGCAAGTGATGGTCACCAAGAACAGAGACAAGAGACAGTAGAGTTAAAGTAAGCAAGGCTGAAATACAACTGTAACAATTAGATGACATTTAAATAAAGGTAGAGTGTAAGGCTGCCATTAGTGGCAGTACTTCAGTGCATCGGTACTATGTTGCTTGTGGTTGTTGCTGCTATGGGTGAGTATTTCAGTACCTGAAACAGCAATGTCGACTGCAAGCAACTATTTCTCTTATCGATTGCTCCTAAGAAGAGACACATAGTACGGAATGTGTACTCTAAGTATATCTTAGGATAAGTTTATCTTGCACTTCAGCTTTCTTCCCGTACCATGGGGTAGAGCTAAATGCACTCATCATCTGTCAGGTTCAGGCAATGTGGCAAAAGGCATTAGCACAAAGTGTGACTATTTGCAGTATGTTTGAACTTTAATGACTGAGCACAGCTTTGACTGCTGTGGCTCGCATTAGAAAAGGAAATTTTAAGACACTGTCTTCTGTGAAAAATCTTCTCATGGATAGCTTGACAATCAATTTTAAAAAGTCACTCAAAGGATGAGGAGAAACAGTAATCTTCATGTTCACCTTCCTCTCAGGCCTTTATGTACTAGACAAAAAGATGTCTGTGAACAGTACAGCTGAAGAAGACAGTGGGAGAAGCACAGTACAGATATGGTTTTTTGTCCTTTGCAGGTATCAGCAGTCGTAAGCGTTCCCTTCTGGCAGAAGTTTCTGCAGAGATTTGGCAAGAAGCGTGCAGCATGTGGGATTTCGGTAAGCAAATCCTCTGAGAAAAAAAATTCTGCTTGTGCTCATTTTATTTGACAACTGGAGCCAATTCAGTAGCTCTTTCAAGTGCTTATAAGCTCAATCTATGTGAAATTTGCTCAGTTCCAGAGTTTGTTTTAAATCATTATACCAAATTTCAGACAGATTCCAAGTTTCTAAGGGAAACTTTTGAGAAATGGATTGATGCCGGAGGGAGGTCCCAGTTTATTTAAGAATCTGCACAAGCTCTCCTCATTTGACTGCTCTCAGAAGTGAGTCTTAGTGAAGCTGTATAAATTCAGATTTGAGCTGTCTCACGTCAACAAGTTATCTGTTGTACAAGGCTTGTTTTGTCTTTGTTATATGGTGCTGAGGTGTCCGCATTGGTAATTCAGTCCCATGCAAGGAAACAAAGCTCTGTTACACGTCCTCCTCTAGGAGCACCCACATCCTTCTGAATAGGGAGGGACAGTTATTAGTGAAGTAAAGAAAAAGGTGACCTACCTGAGAAAAGAAGCCTAGTTTAACTGTGACACAGCTCTGCAAAGCCAGCTCAGTGAGCCTGCCCTTGTCACTGATAGATTATTTTAAGTCCCTTACTTAGTGCAGACAGCAGCAATTTTCTGTCATCATCCTCAGTGAGTTATTGTATAGGCCTGTTCCTCCCCATTTTCCCCCGTTTACCTTCAATTACTTATGAAAGAGGGAAGAAAAATTACCTTGTGCACAACAAAGCAGGAGGACTTGAAAAATCCAGCCCAAAGCTGTATGTCAAAATCTGAACAAAGCTGAAAAATTTAGGTCTGCTGACAGTTGTTGAATAGAGTTGAACAGTTATAATTTTTGCAATTAAAAGCTGTGTTGGAATGACTTCCAGAGAATCAGAAGTAACTTTAAAACCCAAGTTCCAAATATGCTGAATTGTTATGTGTTTTGAAGTAGGCATCTGGAATTCAAGCCCCATCCTTATTTCTTTTTACCACTTGAGCAAAGAAAATTGCCAAAAGCAGTATTGGCCCATTGACTAGACCTGGGAATGCAGATTTCCTCCTTAGGAAATCTCCTCCTCTGTCTACTTGGCTACAAAAAATGCTTTCTTCAACCAACTTGGCTATATAAATTTAGTTTTACATGACTGGAAAGCCTGTCAGCACCTCTGTAAACATGGTTTAACTTAATTTTACAGTTGAGTTACTTGACTGTTATGGTCTAAGGGGGGGATGGATTGAAAAAAAGCCACCTCTCTGTTTCACCTTGTAGACATTTCTCAGGGGACTCAGTGTGTGCTCAGTGATGGATCTTGTGTCTGTCCTATACTACTATCTTGTGTGGTCTGTACAACTAATCTGTACTCTCCCACTATGAAATAAAAGCACATCATTTAAGGCTCCTAAGTTTGTCACTGGGGAACGGTCTACTGGAAGGGAAGGAGACAGGGGAGAAAACAAATTCTTTTTCTCTAAAACCTCACTCAGTTTTCAGGGTGAACATGTGATTGGAAATTCAGCTTCCTGAAAAAAATAGTCACAGTGCTCCAGACTAATTTTTCCTCTTAAGGTGATTCTATGTTGAAGAGAGTCCTAAAAGAAGATAGAAGTTGATAGATAAGCAACAAGAATCTTGGCTTCCTTCCACTGATATTTCTCCCTTTTTACTCATTCCTCCACAAGAGGTGACCAACAAGTCTAACTACTGATTAAGTGTCTAAAGTTCCCAGAAGTTTAAAGCCTAGACTTTCTTCAATTATCAGGAATTATCCTGCTCCCAAGCAGGATCCTTGATAGCATTCTTCCCATGACCAGGTTGGTGCACAGGCTAGAAATTATTCTCTTCTCTTTATTTCCTTCAGCTTCCACGTGCTGTGTTCGTTTAGGTGTCTGCTCTGCCCTCACGGGGCAAACATTGAACTTACACTCAGTAAGTCTCAGCTGGTGACTGGAGTTGAAGTTGTCATGAGAAATTTTAAGAAGTGTGGGGTCTTCTTGGTTCATAGTTTTGGCAAGGTGTCTAAAAGCAGAAGACAGCTCTCTCCCACAACTCCAGCTTCCGTCCTAGCCAATAATACCTTTTGGTTGTGGGTTTTGGAGGACTTAGTAAAAATAAAAACACCTCCTCACAGATATGCAATTGTTTATTTGCCATCTATGAGCACTGTGCAGCATGGAGAGATGCCTTTGGATGAGTCCTGGCTCTGCAGCCCTGTTTCCACTCTCCCATCCTGTTTCCACTGACATCCTCCCTGCATGTTTTCCTGATTTGCCCTTCATTATGTGCTGCTGCACAGATTGGTACCACCTTCAGCATCCCAGCAGGGTCACCTTCCCCAGCGCTGCCAGGGAACGGATGGAAGGCACGGGATAACTGTAGGATATTGTTTATAACTCAGAGGGCAGCAGCCCTGTGACGAGGGAGCAGGTGCCAATAACAGAGTATTTGCTTTACAAGTAAGAAAGAAGGAGCTGCATTAGCTGTTTATTGCAGTGGGAGCTCTGCCCCCGTGACTGCACTGCCACTGCACGAGTGAGACTTTAGGGCATTGTAACCTCAGTCCTGCCGGCCCTGCTTCTCTTTCTCTAGGAAATTACAGTTACAATGATTATTATTATCGATCTAGAATTTTGTTTAAGTGCTTTGGTTTCTGAGCGGGTGCCCCATGTGGAGCATAAGGCAGTCATAAAATTGCTTATAGACAACATAAAATCTTGTATTGCTGGAGTGCTCTCTTGTGGTGAAATAATGATTTTGCCACAACACTGGGCTAATGCAAGGATTATCTGGCTATGCTGGGAACTTGCAGTCAGGAAAGGTTATTTTCTGCCTCCTTAGCTTGGAAGCAAATGCTTTAGATGGGAAATGCATTTAAAACATAAACATAATGGATTAGGCTCCAGGACTCCCAGAATCACTTATCATACAGAACTGTAAATAGCAGTGCTTAGGGGAATCACTCTCTGTGAAAGCTCTTCTCATACCCTCAGCTCCCAAGCTGCACGTATAGAGGATTGAAACACTTAATGTTAAACTAATCCCCCATCATTAAAAAGCCCTGTAGATAAGCCCCTGGTTCTGGATTCTACATGTGCTGCTGTGCCTGTGGTTCACAGGCATGGGAGATGGAGCATGTGATAGGTATAGGACAGCTGGGCAGTAGGCATTCAATCAGCATTTAAAATAGTGGATTTTCAATCCTGTAAGCCCATTGCTTCAAGCTGAAGTTGAAGAAATCTAGTGACTATGACTACTGCCAGAAAACAAATCCCAAGCATCCCAAATTAATTTGGTTTTGAGGGTAACCTCTGTGACTTGTCATGCAATGTCATGAGTGGATCCGGCTGTATAGAGTGGAGTAAAACACCCTGACTTTTGGATTTAGTTATTGCTGAGTATGTATATGGCTTTAAAGAGGTCATTGGAAATGAAAGCACATTCTTCCTCACTCAAGACTGAAGGTGATCCATGAAATGGTATATTTACAGTTTAAAATGACCACTGAAGCCCTGCCACTCCCCTTGAAATGTAGTGTGAGGATGTTTTAAGGCGTTGTCTCTAATAGTAAATAAAATAGTTTCACTGGCCTGGAATAGAAACTGACATTTGGTCATCTCTGTTACTCAACTGGCAGAAAAATCTTTACCCAAGCTGATTCGCAATCTCCCAAGAATTATCAGTGTTCATGGATAAGGGAAGAGCAACTGACAGTATCTACCTGGACTTGGGCAAAGCATTTGATACTGTCCTGCATTACATCCTTGTCTGTAAGCTGGAGAGGCATGGATTTGCTAGATGCACCACTCAGTGGATAAGGAATTGGCTGAACGGTGGCACCCCAAGAGTTGTGGTCAATGGTTCAATGTCCAAGTGGAGACCAGTGAGGAGTGTCATCCCCAGGGGTCCGTATTTAACATCTTTGTCAGTGACATGGACAGTGGGACTGAGGCACCCTCAGCAGGTTTGCTGGTGACACTGAGCTGTGTGGTGCAGGTGACACGCCGGAGGGAAGGGATGCCATCCTGAGGGGCCTGGATATGCTTGAGAGGTGGGACTGTGGGAACCTCATGAAGTTTAGCAAAGCCAAGCACAAGGTCCTGCAGCTGGATCAGGGCAATCCCAAGCACAAATACAAGATGGGTGGAGAATGGATTGAGAGCAGCCCTGAGGGGAAAGAAATGGCAGTGTTCGTTGACAAGACGCTCGGGATGACCCAGCAATGTGCACTTGCAGCCTGCAAAACCAAATGCTTCAAAAGCAGCGTGGGCAGCAGCTGAGGAAGGTGATTCTGTCCCTCTGCTCCACTCTCGTGAGCACCATCCTGCCATGCTGCATCCAGCTCTGGGACCCACAACCTCAGAAGGACACAGACCTGCTGGAGTGAGTCCAAAGGAGGACCACAAAAATGATCAGAGGGTTGGAGCACTTCTCCTATGAAGACAGGTTGAGAGAGCTAGGGTTGTTCAGCCTGGAGAAGAGAAGGCACTGGGGAGACCTTAGTGCCCCTTCCAGTGCCTAAAGGGGCTACAAGAGAGCTGAAGAGGGACTTTCTACAGGGGCATGGAGTGACAGGACAAAGGGGAATGGCTTTAACCTGACAGAGGGTAGATTTAGATTAGATATTGGGAAGAAATTTTTTACTGTGAGGGTGGTGAGGCCCTGGCACAGGTTGCCCAGAGAAGCTGTGGCTGCCCCATCCCTGGAAGTGTTCAAGGCCAGGGCTTGAACACTTGGATGGGGCTTGGAGCAAGCTGGTCTAGTGGAAGGTGTCCCTGCCCATGGCAATGGGGTTGGAATGAGATGATCTTTAAAGGTCCTGTCCAAACCAAACCATTCTATTATTCTACCTGGGCACAGTTTGGGAATCAACCACTTTAGGGCTCTTTACAAAAAGTATTTATATGGCCATAGGTCTTCTGGAGACCATGAACATTTAGGAGTATGAACGTGGCCAGGGTCTGTATGCTGGCTTCAAGACTGATAAATAGGTTCTTGGGTCTGCTTAATTTACTAGTTCAGTTTTAGCCCTAATACTGCTGACAGAGACAACACTACTACCACTTGTCCTATTTTTCTCCGATTATTCTGGATAGTTAAGTACAGATTGGCTCAGGGCTCTTTGGAAATGCTAGTTCACCAAAATACTGAAGTATGAGACATTGCTGTGTGTGAACTCTGCTGTAACATAGTTTTGTATTTCGAAGGGAACAATCTGTGTAGCGTTGAGCAGTGCATGCTGTAACTTAGATATAATGCTTTTCTTCTTCAGTGGATGATTCCTTTTGCAGTCATGCTAGTGACCATTCCAAACCTGATCCTGGCTTACTTCGTGGCCTTCATCTCTGGTCTGAGCATTGCAGCATCTCTTCTGTTGCCATGGTAGGAGAATTTTACATATGAGGTGGGGAATGAATGTATTTCTGCATTACACATATGTACTACTGCATGGAATTTGCCTCTGAAAGAGGCAGAATATGGCAAGAGTCACATCTTCCAATAATGTTTTTTTGATTTTATAGTGAATGCTATTTGCAATGATGTGACCTTGGTTTCCCTGTTGTTAACAGATTACATCTACTGTAACTGTAGCTGCTCTTTGTACATAAGAGTGTGTAAATTAATTAATAATCTAAGTAGCTATAGAACATGATAGCATTGCTTCAGGAATTATGAAGTTAGGCAAATCAATTAATGCTGAGCAATTAAGAATGTAGCAGAGGACACACAAGGCAAACTATGTCTTACTTTTTATAAGGGCATGTAGTTATAGAACAAGGGATAATGGCTTTAAACTGAAAGGTGATAGATTTAGCTTAGGTTTTAGAAAGAATTTCTTTACTATGAGGGTGGTGAGGCCCTGGCACAGGTTTCCCAGAGAAGCTGTGGATTCCCAATCCCTGGAAATGTTCAAGGTCAGGTTTGATGGGGCTTGTAGCAACGTGGTCTAATGGAAGGTGTCCCTGCTCATGGTAGGGGGTTGGAATGAGATGATCTTTAAAGACCCTTCCAACGCAAACCATTCTATGATTCTGTGTATCCCTGTTTGAGCAGTCCTCTGTTACAGATCAAATAACACAAGGTTATGATTAGAAGAAACCAAGAATTAAGGTCCTTTGCACTTGAGGACTGAAAATAAGTAGGGAAAAACTACTCAAGGATGAGCATGGCAGGACATTTCTTCTTCAGATTAAATAATTATTATTGAGGTCACATTAACCAGAAAGCAAGACCATTGTTGAGGGCACTGTTTTTCGTAACTTGTTTGTAGAACGCCCTGAAAACTCCAAGAGATCGTGGAATACATAGTTTGAAATAAGTTGTCAGACTACATTTGCTTTTCTGCACAGAGGCTGAGAAACCCTTTTTTTCCAAGAGTAAATGATTACATATATTGGAAATAAAATATCAATTCACAATTGACATTCGAGCAGCTTCCATTCTAATTCCCCATCACCAAATTCAGTCTCTTTGTAGTAGAAAGAGAATAGGTTTCATTGGTTTCTGAAAATGTTGTTACCTTGTCAAAAGAGTTATTTCAGAGTGCAACTATTCAGAGATTGAGAGTCCCTTGAAATATTAAGAAATGTGGGGTTTTTTTGTTTTTCTTTTTTTAACACCACAACTTCTGATTGGAATGACAGGCAGACTAGGAAATTCTGTCACCTCTAAAGTGTTTGATGGCTTTTCAGTGGTTTTCTACATTGTAATATGTGGCCATGCTTTCCTTACACATTTTTTGCCCTCCTTTCCAGCAGTAGAACCTTTTGAACTGGATTCTTTCATGTGCATGACTACATCAATCAGCTTAAAAATGGAGGAGGGCTGTGCTCTATTTCATTAAGTTTGGACTTTGAAAAGAAATTTTGGCTTGAGTTTTTCTTTTATCTTGCTCACTTCTAGGTCAATGCTGCCTGATGTTGTTGATAACTTTCGCCTGCAGAATCCTCATGGAAAAGGACATGAAACCATTTTCTATTCTTCTTACGTTTTTTTTACCAAGATGTCAGCAGGAATTGGCTTAGGAATTTCTGCAGCAGGACTGGAGTAAGTAACGCTGTGTTTCCACTTAGTGGATCTACTCTGAAAGCATTCTGAGGTTACAACACTTTTACCCTGTGGAGTTAATTGCCTTCATACCCTGGGCTTGAAAGTGCCAGCAGCTCCAGATGGCTGACCACTAAAGACAGGATTGCTGCCATTTAGGCCAGACAACTGAGCATTAAGTTACCTGCCCTGACATGTTTCTGTTCAGAAAAACCTGACTTCCCTTTAGATTTTCCTCTTTTCAATTACTCGTGTAAATTTTAGTGGCTTATATGAATAAAGAACTAAACATGAAAGTGCAGCAGATGAAGTTCCCCCACAGGTGATACAGCTGCTTTGTGCATTCCCTGTTGCACCTGGACTGGACTATCTCTACGAGCTTGTAAGTCTTTACATGGATTTGAGTGCTTTCAGGGGTGCCAGTGGCCCGTTCAGCACAAAAGGATCACCAGTTCCTGCATGGTTTTAGGGAACTGGATACTGATCAGAGCCAGGAACAGCCTTTCTCACAGCTTTGTCCATCACCTAGACCATCTCACTTTGGGAGATAGTTTATGGTCCCTTTCCACTTTATCTTGTCTGTTCTGACCAGACAGATGAAGAAAGTGGCCAGGCATCCCATGCCCTGCCTTTGTGCAAGAGCTGGCAGAAAGGGCCTGTGTCTGTCCCTGCTGCAGCACACAATAAACACTTAGAAGGGAAATCCAGCCCTTGGCTCCAGATTAGGTTTTGGTAACCAGAATGTTTTGCTTTGGGGCCTTGAGCTGAAATTGCTAAATAACAGGCAGTGCTTGGCGGAACATTTTGGGTGTAAGAATTTTAGCTGCTTATTGCTAAAACCCTCAAACAATTTGCTGTTCCCCAATTAGCCCCTTTTCAATTGCATTCCAGTTGGGTCCCAGCAATTTGCCAAGACAGATGTTTGTGGGAGAACACAGAAGACAGAGTGATGCCAAATGAGCTGTAGCTTTCATTAGGTGGGTGTTCAGAGGAAAAACTCATTCCACAAATTTGGAATAGGAATTTGAGTATATCAGCAGTTGTGGGAGTGTACGGAAGCCCTGAATCAATGAAGTGTGTGTACCTAACTCTGAGCACTTGAGTAAATTTGTCTATCTTGAGACGAGTGTTTAAGTGTGTGTTTAAATTAAAGTTAATTATTGCTGTTGAAATTGGTCAAATTACTTGCATGCTTTTAAAGCAGAGCTTGAATACCTTGCTGAATATTAATAGGAAACATATAACAGATTAATTTCACAGAACCACAGAATCACAGAACGGGTAGGGCTGGAAGGGACCACAGTGGCTCATCTGGTTCCAACTTTCCTTGCTCAAGCAGGGTCATCCCAGAGCACAGGGCACAGGATTATGTCCAGATGGTTCTGGAATATCTCCAGTGAGGGAGACTCCACACCCTCTCTGAGTAATCTGTTCAGTGCCTGGTCACTGCACAGGAAAGAAGTTCTGCCTCATGTTCAGGTGGAACTTGCTGGGCATCAGTTTATTTCCTTACATGCGATTCCACAATCCTTTCTTTAAAAGTATGCAAGTAATTTGACCAATTTCAACAGCAATAACTAACTTTAATATTATATATAATAACAAGATAATACAGAGGTAATGCAGTTATCTGAAGTCGAGCACAAAAATGAGGTTTGAAAAACACAATTTGAAATGTAGTGAAGGAAAAAAGAGACGTGTAGGGAAAATGGGAGAAAAGTCTTGAAGAGTGTTGGGGGAGAGAAGGAAGCCTTCAAGTGAACAATAACGTTTTAGCTTTGGACATACACACACCTCTTTTTGTGATTTCCATTTGTTTAGGTTTACTGGATACAAGCCAGGGATATGCAGACAGTCAGATGATGTGATCCTCACACTGAAACTCCTCATTGGAGCAGTCCCTGCCATCCTCATCCTTTTAGGTTTATTTGTACTCATTTTCTACCCCATCACTGAAGAAAGTCGGAAAGAAACAAAGCTTGCCCTTGAAGAGTTAAGGTAGGTTTGGACTGGCAGTAAAACAGCAGCAACACCACCACAGCAGCTCTTAATCATACTGGGAAAATTATTATTTTATAATAAGAATATAGATATTCCTTATAACAAAATAAAACAATGTGCTCTTAGTCAAATTATTAATGGAATGGTGCCATGTTCCAGTATCTCTTTTTTTTTGCTGCAGTACAACCTGCTTAGAGGACCATTTATCAGAAATTTCAGCTGCTCTGTTTCACTTTTTCTCTGGAGTGGCTCACAAAGCACTATTGTGGTACATTGTTTTGGGCCAGAAATGAGGAATATTCTACATAGATTAAATCTGTGGGGAAAATGTGAATAGTTACGATTTACTTTTATATAGAAGAAAATGGTATTGTTGACTTCATTCTTGGTGTTTATGGAATACAAGAAACATCCAAACCATTTAGAGGCGTAGGCAGAAAAGATTGTGGGAGAGAAGAAGAGATCAGCTTTGAGCTATTCTTTCCCTTTTTACCCTATCACTCTCCCTTCCTCCCTTTTTCTCCTCCTCCAAGGAAAATCTTGTTTAGCTCAAATTCATCCACTTCTGTCAACATTTGAGTACATACATAAGGACAGTCCTAGCAGACATGGATAAAATACCAAAAAAATAGGTTGTTACTGTCTTGATTTTATTATCCCAATTTACTGGAATTGGAAATTGATTTCCATGCTAAGGGGTCAATTCCAAGACCTAAGCATGGGTGTCTGTGACCAATTCATGCCCTAAGATCTCCAAGATATGTGCATGGGGTTGGCAGATAAGACACAGGCCTCTCTGCAGACTGGAGGGGACAGGGTAAACAGTCTAAAATGGGACCAGTCCCTCTGTTCAGGAGCTTCAGTCATTGTCCAGAACAACCACACCTTGCTGGAGGTTCTCAGCTGTTGGAGATGGCCAAACTCAGCTTGATTAGTCAGCAGTGAAAGCCAGAAGTATGTTCATGTATCATTTGTTCTGCTTTTAACAGGAGGAGCCATCAAAGCACAGAGAACTTGGACAGCCACAAAAAGGACACCTCTGTCTGAAAGATCTGAACTTTCCAAATACAGACTCACATCCCATCAAAAAGCTCTGTGAGAGTTTTCCAAGTCATTTCTGTGCTCACATTTTATCAAAAACGACAAAGGATGAGTCTGACATAGTCAGTAACGAAATCAAGAGAGGACACCATCGTGCAAATATACACCTAACTCCATGCACTGTGCTAAAAAAGACATTACACATGTTCAGAAATGCAAGATATTGAAGGCTTTGGGGTTTTTTGTTTGTTTTTCAATGAGGGAAGCTGTGATCTTGTTGCATGGGAGATTTTATGCATTTGTAGGTCAAAGGAAAAAAAAGTGTAAATGTGACCAGAGAATTTTTGAATGATCTGAGTTGGAAAAGACTCACAAGGGTCATTGAGTCCAATTCATGATGCACCACCCAAATATTAACTCACAATATACTTCACCCTTGGAGGCTGGGGTGGATTTTGAGCTCAATCTCTACCTATAAATTGCACACTATTGTGTTTGGAAAGCACTTGGGAACCCGAAGTATACTACATGAAGTTAGGATTTACTTTGTTTTGAAATGAAGCAAATCACTGATGTGGACATATTTTGATGATTTTTTTTTTTTCATTTTTTGGAAAGACTTAGAGGTAATTTAAGTTTATAGATTCTATAAGAAACAGAACCCTACATTTCCCATTACCCATGTTTCTTGCTTCTGAAACCTGTAAACTGATCTCTGTCAGAGAATGAGAACATTATCAAAATCAGCATCTCCCCTGAGGATATGCAAAATCGGTAGTGCATTCCAAAAATTATGTAATTTAAATTTCTTTAAATTTTGGCCTTTAAGTAATCACTATACCCATTTCTCACATGGTGTAGGCTCTCTGCCTCAGGAAACACCGTGGCATGGGTATTAATCTCAGCTTGCAGCTATTTTGTAACAATGAGGCTACACCTGCCTTTTAAATGGTGATTTTTTTCAGTTAGGGATCGTATCGTGCTTTAGATACATCAACTAGAACCTCATTTCTACTATAGATTTACACTGTTGAGCACGCTTTTAAGATGAAAGACACACCTAACCTCAGGCACCTTCTGGAGCACTGAAGTTCAGACCTGTTCATTCCTGGCTTCTGTAGTCAGTGCAGGTACAGAGACCTTCAGAAACTGACTCCAAGCTTAAGCTAAAAGGACTGGGTTCTGAAGACATATCTAAATCTGGAAGGAAGAGTGAGGGATTCCAAGAGGTTTGCTCACCTCAAAGAAATTAGCAAAATGCAAGACAAGACAGGAATTTCATCCCAGTGCCTTTACTGTGTGTCCCTGTGAGAGGTGCCTTTTTGCCGTACCAGAAGTGCCTTTGGAGGACAGGCTTGCTGCTGTTTGGGAGCACCTGGAGAAAGTGGAAGTGGCCACCTGTAATTTGCTCAGGGCCATCTGGGAAGTGGCTCACAGTATTGGGACTGGGAGCTGAGAAAGCTTTTGCTGAAGGACACTGGGAAGTAAAATCAGTGCAACCATGGAGTGTCTCATTAAGTTTGATACTGAAACATTGTCAGGCAAGTTTGAAGTCAAAGGCCTTATGAACTGTACTAATTCAGCAAAATGCTTAATCATGAGGGAGCTTCTAAGGACATATTTTGAGTGTGTGTGGGTAAGAGTTAACTGCATTTAAGATTTCTGTTGAGTTGTCATCTAAGGTTGGGGTTTTTTGGGTTTTTTCTTGTTCCAGTTTTTGGACAAACCAAGATATGTATGCCTGGGGCATATGTGTTTGCAACAATAAAACCATAAACCTGTTTACAATTTTGAGTCTGATGGAATTTGAAATAGCAGATTTGCTGCATTTTGAAGTAGGTGAGTTATGTAGCAATATCACATAGCTCCAAAATATCACAGAGAACAGTTTGCGGCATTCGATTTATTCTGTAATATTTGTGTATTTCTGAATAGTCATGTTTAAAAATAGCCCCAGTAAAGGCCGTGAATGTTTTTTAATGGCTTATATTTTCAGCTGCTATAAATGTGTAGCTACAAGGCAGTGGATCCGTGTCAGTTTATATAAACTGAATATTTAGCCGAGCAATAAAAGGGCTGCAGAAACTGCTGGCTGGGGTTGAGTGGAGTCATTTGAATGTGGCTTAAGGTATTATTTTGAGATCAGCTGTGCAGTTGCCTCTAAAATTGCATAACACCCAATCTGAATTCAGACTCTTGGAAGGTAAACTTGGTTGATTATAAACTGTTTTTTTCTGCTCCAGAGAGACAATGTGATCTTTATCTCACTGAAATGTACTCAGTCCTCACTTTGCATATGGTAACAGCAACAGGAACTGCCAAAAGAAAAGAGAGAGCTTCTGTAGATTAAGTGAAGCAGACTATTTTTATATTTTGAAAATCTCATTATTTTATTTCATTATCAGAGTTGTAATTTTGTTGAGAAAATTGATGTATTTTTGTAAGTCAAAAGAATGGAGGATTAAGTGCAGGATAAGATTATTTTTGTAACTTTCTTTTCTTAGGGATCAGTGTTGATGCAGTAAAATGAATGAGATTCATATGTCTCTTTGTCAGTTTTAAATGATGTGTATGCCTTATACATGTTCAGAACATGTGACTGAAAGAAGCAAATTCTTATGTTGACAACCATTCAGATTAAATGCTAATCTAATGTAAACCTCTTGCCTTCCTGCTGATTGGCAGTAACAGGGGCCAGGTTCAGTCCCCAGGGGTTCTCCTTCAGGTAATATCCAAATACAGTAATAAGAATATGGGAGATTGGATTAAACCAGCTGGGTGCCTAATGGACAGCACTTCCCCACCTGCATACAGGCAATTCCAGCAAATAGGGGAAGAAAAGAGAAGGATAACAGAGTTTAGTGTCACCGGGTAGTGCTCTGTAAGGCAAACCATGTCCAATTCCTTGTCCTTGCTGAGTATAGTGAGGGCAGCCCGAATCTTCCACACTGGGCTGGTTACAGGCAGTCAGTAGCTGAGCTGGTCACCAATCATAAAATCATGGAATCGCTACAGTTAGAAAAAACCTTTAAGATCATCAAGTCTAACCATCAACCCAGTCTTTTCTTCCCAATTTGATCCCCTTTCCTGCCTAACAATATTGCTGAAACCTTCCAAGGTTACCCCACCTCCCTGAGAGTTCCTGCTGGTGATCAGGTAACCCCGTATTGGAGCTCCTGTTCCCACCAGGCACTGATGGAGGGGGTGCTGTTGGCCACCAGCTCTGCCTCAGTGTTCCCCTCCTGCCTCGCTGTCCCCTGCCTGCCCCTGAGCTCGCTGACCGGCCTTAACCTTAGCTGGATTAGACCCCTTGTGCCGAGTCCCCCACGTTAACAGGTGGACACTGCCTCGGACATCTGTCCCTGGGGAGTCCCTGAAGGCTGAGACCTTCTGTGTCAGGTCACTGGGTTTTCAAGAAGGGCTCTGAAGATCTGAGTACTAATTCCTTAAGTCATTCCTGCACCTTAAAAGAATTGCTACTTGATTCAATCCTTTCTGCATCCTCTCATCTTTATTCACTTTCAGCATTCCAAGCAAAGTAGTTGACGTCGACAATATTTTAAAGCAAACTGCTTTTGGGTTCAGAGTTTGTTTCCAAGCATCACTTGTTCATTTCCTTCTCTGCTTGCCTTTCTGGGTTGCAGACAGAAAACAGAATTAAATCAAGCTTCTTGAGAGGAGGAGTTTCCACCAGGGAAACTCATGTCCTTTCAAACCTTGTATCTATTGTCCAGCTCTAAGGTGAGGAAGAGAGGGCAAGTTAGCTCCAAGTCCCATCCAACAGACTACAGCAGTTTAGTGGTCAATCATATACCTAATATAAATTTCATGTCATAGTTATGTAAAAACAGTCTCAGAATGTTACAATAGCCTTTTCCTTAAGAGAACTTCTAGACTGATTGATAGGGAGGTCAGTTGGATTCATACAACTAGTGGGTGCAGGAGGGAATTTTGTTTTTGTGCAATTTCACTATGTTTTTTTTACCTTAACTCTCTGCAATTCCACAGTTCAGATACTCAGCAAGAGTGCTGAGTATTATGGTTACAAGAATGTGTATATAGTGTAGGCTTAAAGAATGAAATCAGGTAGCTTTCACTTGACAAAGCACCAAACCTGCTGCACAAACCAGATGCTAACTCACTGAGAAGCTTCATTCAAAAGATGAAGCAGCAGCATCCCTCTGTCCCTGAGGCAGAGAAGGCAACTTTTTGCTATGTTGCAGCTGAGAATTTACAGCCTCTGAAGACACAAACGGGCACGACAGAGCTGAACAAAGAGAGGGCATTTTTAAGCTGTGGCACTTTTCAGAGGGGTTGGGTCCTCAGTACCGCTTTAGAGACATTAGACAGCAGCAGCCTCTAACCCCAGCTGGAGAGGAGCAGCGCTGCTGGCTGATAGGGAAACGTGTGTTTGCTCTGAAAGTGTGGAAGCAGAACTAAACCTTATTTCCTGATCTATTTCTTATCCCAAATGATCTTAGATGAGACTATGAATTTCAGCTACACCCTTCAGCTGTATGTCCTTATTTTTGCTGTGCTCTGCTGTAGATGGTAAGGAAGGATTGCTCAGGTCTCATGGAACTGATGGTCATTTGCTCAGCTTCACTGAGAAAGCTCCACTTTGGAGGCCCAGCACCCATCCCCTGCCAGCCTGTTTCTGCTGATGTACATGGAATCATCATGGAATTTCATCTGTTTTACCTAGAGGATGTTTTTGCCTGCCTAGGGCTTGTCACCGTGATGATTTAACAGGTTTACATTGGCTGAGAAGTTTCTGTTCAAACTGGCTGCAGCCCATGAAGACTTCCCTTGTGTTTCCAAAATAAACTTGCTCTTTGGTCACCTTTGGTCATCTTCATGGAATAGAATCTGCACATTTCAACATCCAGCAGGTTCAGCAATTCCCAGAGTTGCTGGCTGTGTTGGATCATGAGTCTCAGTGCACAGAAGTACCTGCTGACATCAGTGGGATGAAGCAAAAGTGCAGCCACCCCAGACTCCTGGCAAAGTCTCAGCTGGGCTGAGCTAGCCAAGCAGAGTGAATGGGCAACTCCAGAATTCCCAAAGGGACTTGTAGGCATGAAAGAAAAGCCATAAGAGAAGAAAGCTCCTTAAAACCCTGCAGTCTTCTTTTAAGGATTCTTGGATTAGGCTTGGTACTTTTTCAACGATTTGGGCCTTCTTTTAACATTCAGCTTTGGTGCAGATCATCCCATATGTTGAGAAATGGCCTTTTGATTAGAAATCAAGCAGCCCTGGCAGTAAATACTTGGGGGTGTTGGTTGACACACAATTCCGTGATTCCTGAAATAAACAAGTCTCTTGACATAAGGATTTAACTCTTCCAATATTCCTAGGGTTATATTTTAAATGCAGTATTTGTCCACGTGCACAGAGCACACCATGAAGAACCAGTGTAATCTGTTGACCAATTAAGAGCTTTTAGCAGGTGTCTTGCACTTGCTGTGTCTGCTCCAGTTACCCCACACAGCAACATCCTGTGCATAGCTAAGTCCTTGGTGCTCACCTGGGGAGCTGGAAGAACTCCAGAGATATGTTTGGTGTATAAAAAAGGACTGTCAGGCAGCTGTGAAGAAACATGGCCCATCCCCAGCATCCAGCCTGCTTTGAACCCACACCCAGTGCTGAGGCTCTGGATTCAGTGGCTTTCTGGTAAGGACAGGTGTAATCACGGTCCACCTTCTGATTAAACAGTGACCATTACTGAGAAGAGATGATTGTTATGTAAAGGATTGAGCCCACAACTGCCAAATTATTTCACCTGTTTTCCTCCTCCCTGGTTCACCAAAAGCTGTAACTTGTAGTGTCACCATGCAACACTGTGTGCTCTCTGCAGCTTTTGCTACTGTTGTGTCTTTAATACAGTATTTCTGTGGACAGATTTCTTTTGACAGTGGCTAAATTTCCAAATAGGCAATGAAAAAAAAAAGAGATTATCTTAGTCCTGAGACAGCAGCTCCACCAATTCTATAATCTAGTTGCTTGATGCCTACTCACACAGTAAGTGCCACTGTGAAAGCCTGATAAACTGCTTACTGTTATCATGCTGTGATTTTATGGGGAGCAATCTTGGATTAGTCTTTTCTTCAGTGCTGCAATCCATGTTACATAAACTTGTGCTTACATAAACTTTTTCTACATTTTTCCTTTGAATCTTCTCTCTCTCTCTCACTGCAAAAGCCCATAGAACATTTTCTTCTGTCAGACTTTAATTGGATGTTCTCACCACAAAAGATGAGACATGGGAAAACCACTTTCCCAGATCCACAGAGATGGATGCAGAGAGGTTTTATGGGCAGGTACAGGAGGGGGAAACGATCTTGCTTCCACACAATATGGAAATTCCACATAATCCTACTTTGTCCCAAACTCTATGACTCTACACTAGTGCTTACACCAGTGCAAACCCAGGTACAGTTCTGCAGGCACCGCTCCTAAATAACATCAATTCAGGCTTTAGCAGAAGAGAGGAAACGGGACAATGCAGCACTTTCAAGGATTTCTTTATTATCCAAGTTTACTATTATCTAAAAACACCAATGTATTAAAGACCAAGATGGAAACTTGAGCTCAGAAACTTGTACGAGTATTTTCAACCTCATCTCTACTGCAAGAGGCATAGTTAAAAAATGCTGCTCAGTATAAAAAAAAGTTAATGTTTCCAAGGATCAAATAAATAATTTACAATGCAACAAAAAAATTATAGAAATTGTACAGAGATTTGAGACTGTTGTTGATAATTTGCAGTCCCATACAGTAAACATAAAAGCCTCCCATCATCAGACAGGCACTGCAAAATCACTGTCAAAAACTACACTTTAATTTCTGGGCTGCTCTGAAGGGCTGCTGCTGTCCAAGGTCTTGGAGGAGCAGCCCCTCAGAACTTCCAGGGAACTGGTGATATCCAGGCTTTCAGAAGAAGTGGATCTACACCCCTGTGTGGAACTGATGATGTCCAAAGTTTTGGAGGAGCGGGCACTGTAGCCTTTTACACTGGCATCTCTGATGAGGATCTCCTGTGTGGATGTAAACATCAATGGGATGAAGCCCTCGCTGTCTGCTGTGAGAACGATCCAAGAGGAACCTGTGAAGACAAGCACATGGCTGTTGATAAATTTTTGTGTAATTAGGGTATGTTTAAGGTAAAAACCAAATTTCTTCTAGAATTAAATGCTTCTGTATATTTACAGCTTTCTAGGAAAAAAAAAGTATACAGGTTGTATAGAAAAGGTACAGGTTGTACAATCTCAAAAATAAAGGACATTTGGCAACCATGATGGATTTTGCCACTAGGAAATGAGACAATAATAAATGCACGCTTCAAATGAGGAGGAGGAATGAAATTCTGAACAGAATTCATAAGCATCTACACGGTTTTAATTAGGTATTGATAAGCTATTTCACAGTGCTAAAGCCATGCAGATACTATAAAAAGCAGAGATTTAGTAAATTAAATGACAGATTAATGTAATAAAGGCAACTTAGAAACTGCTTTTATTACGAAATTTCACTATACTTAATTCCAAGAAGTACAAGGAAGAAATACTTTACAATACCGTACAAACCCAACACCTCTGGCCCATTTGCTATTTGACTTCATCATTAGTATTTTTTTTACAATTTGAATCTGAAACCCTGACTTCTACCAATACAGATAACCCAGAAAAATTTTCTATTTTTATCCATTAAGTTGATGAAGCAAGAAAATAGAGCTTGTAGGGATAAAGGAATTCAGAGAAGCATTTCCAGCCGTTTTTAAATTTACATTATGTAACTTTACGTCACAAGTAAGGTCACAAGAAGATTGTAGCTTAAAAGCACACAACCCTCTAATCTTTTGGCTTGATTTGGACCAGACTTGAAAATCAATACAACTCAGGATTTGAAAATACCATTCCTACTTTGCATCTGTATAGTTCAAACAAACATATTCCACCAACAATTCATTAGGAGAAATAAAACTTGGACAATGGCAAGAACAGCAGCCTTAGGCTTTGGGATGGTTGCTCAGTGATCCGCAAGCAGGCAGAGAGCAGATACAGGGGGCAAGTAGATGGAATATAACACAGGGAATACCTGTAGTAGTGAGAGATCATATCCCAAAGTGTGTTTTCTACCTTTGCCCAGAGCGAGACACTCAGAATTGACACATACACAGACACATATGATGGGTACGGCATGAACCGGTAACAGCAGAGGAGACACAGCAGTAAGAGAGGCAGTTTTCTTCACAGCAAAAACTGATATGAAATGCACTGCTGAAGTGTACAGAGCTGCTTCTGTGCTACAAGATTTCCTAAAGCAGACTAGATGCTGGAGCTACATATTCAAATATAGAACACTGTCCTCCCAAAACCACCAGTCAACCCTACTCTCCTTGTTATTCAGATTTCTCTCTTTAGAACAGTTGACAAGAAGTAGAACACTGGCTGAAACTAACTTTCCTGTATAACTAGTTACTTGATAAGGGCGCATCAATATCTAAGTTTGCTCTTCTTTTTTTTATAATGTAAAGATTCTTCTCAGTAAAAGAAGATTCAGAGAAGAATTTTTACATTATTGAAAAAAAAAAGGGAAAAATTTTTTTAATCTTTCATTATTTACTCCTTGGGTTTTTCCCTGGATGGAATATGCATATTGCTATTTCTCACTAAGAATGTCACAAAGAATCACAGAATGGTTTGGGTAGGAAGGGACCTTAAAGTTCATTCAGTTCCATCCCCCTGCCATGGGCAGGGACACCTTCCACTAGAACAGGCTGCTCCAAGCTCCATCCAGCCTGGCCTTGGGACACTTCCAGGGATGGGGCAGCCACAGCTTCTCTGGCAACGTGTTTGAAGTGTTTGTACTCTTGGATATTCCAACATACCGTGCTGCATTTCTACAAGGGAGAGGTTGAATAGCTCCTGGACGATGTTTAGGCGGAGTTTACCACCACAGAGAAGAACGGCCCGACTTTCATCTGCATCACCTTTGGAAAGCTGATTCTGAAAATGCAAGAAACAGTCATTAGCTACTGTGATGTATAGTTAAAATGGAATTAATCAAAACAGGATCACAGATGTGTCTTCAGTGGCACCATTTACAGAAAGTCAAATGCTACATACATTCAGACCCATTTGCAAGACTTTAAAGTCTCAGCTCTCAAAGTGCTGATGAGTGAGTGACAGCAGCAAGGAACAGTGCTCATCCAGCACATGGCAGAACAACAGGAGAGAAAATCATGCACTGCTGCTGAAAAAACCATGAGCTTCATCCACAGCACAATCCTCATCCTCATCCTTCCATCTGTGAGGGACATTTCCCCAGGGAGTTTGTAAAGCTGCAGGTTTTCCACCCCCACCTGCCCCACCCAACCCTGATCCACAACTTCAGAGGTGAGAACTTCTGCTCATGGATGTTGGGGTGAGGAATAAGCTCAGAAGGGCTTGTTTGTCCCAGCCCTGACCATCACTGCTCCAAGCCTTAAATCCAAAAAGCATCTTCAAAGAATATGCCCAGTAGGGCAGAACAAAGCATTTTCTAGATCTGTTATTACAATTATTAAATGTTTACAATGGGAAGCAGTGAAGAGAGTGAGGGAATATGATCTAGAACTTAAAGAGTTCAATGCTACAAAAGTTGGTAATTTTTTGCAATAATAAAGCTTAAAAGTAAGAGCTAATTGAAAGGAAAATGACAGTTTAAATTACTTTGATATTGACTAAGGTTTATTAATCTGAATTCTAGAAGCCACCTAGTAGATCCGTGCTAAGTTTTGATAATCAGGTAATTTACCCTTTCTAGCACGAGATTTGCAAGAGCAAATCTTTCAGCCACAGAAAGTGTTCTTCACATGAAACTTCACTTTAAATCCATTTTTAAGCCACGTTAATGGAATTATCTATTGTGTCCCTAAAGGTCTCTTTCCTCCTTGGATGGTGCCCTAAATGCTAATTAGCAACATTTCTGTTTCAAAGCCAAAGCAATTTGCTTTTGTTACAATCTCCATTATTTTAGTTTTCCTCACAGGATAGCAGGAGATTGATACCAATTCCCACACACGGAAATTTTCACTTGTCTAAATTTCTATACAGAAAGATTTAGAAGTTGCCTAGGAAAAGCACTCCCTTCTTAGAACTCCATAAAGTCCATAAAAGGCTTTAATTCTGCAACTGAGCTCCACATGTGTGTCCTCCAGAGCCCCAGCAGCCTCAGTGCAGAGCTGAGGGGCTTGGCCCAGTGTGAGGTGGGGACAGGGAGCCGCACATTCCTGGGTATCCTACTGCTTTAAAAACTCTGGAAGCCTGCAGAGTAATGGGATTTATAGCCATAGTTCCACCTGCAGGAACAGGATGGAAATCTAATCCTACTGACTGTTACTTGAGCATTACAAAGAACATACAGCCATAAACAGGTTTCACTATTAAAGCTTCCAATATTAAAATTACCTGGCAGGTGACGTTAATAAAAGAGGGCTCCTGAGAAGATGGGTACACTGGAAGATTTCTCTTCCCAGATTTTAGCAGCTCAGTTAATTCACAGAGATGGTGCTGCAATTCTGTGAAGTTACCAGACAATTTTTCCACATTTTTCAAAAAGTAACTCGCCTCCTTTTCACTGAACAGGTTATTCTTGTAAGAATTGGGTATTTTGGAAGCTGCCTCAGGCTGCCTTTTTGGGGACATTGGCTTGTTCGAAGCGTTAGACAGTGCCACACTCCGATTAACTGGCTCAGCATCCAGAGTCTCGACAGTTGGAGGAAAATGCACGGAAATCTTTTTGTCTTTGAGGTCGCTGATGTTCAACACCAAGTTTTGTTCATAAACAGGACTCTTGATTTCTTCAATGAGTTTCCTTCGGCTCGTAGGGGACTGGAGGGCAGAGCGATCTGGTATCAGGAGCCCACGGCTGAGAGGGTGGACCTCTTTAGAGGGATCATGCGGAACACTGGAAAGGTTCAAACTGGAGCTGCCATTAGCTGACACAGGCGTTGAAGGACCCATTTCAAATATGAGTTCCTTAATCATCAGTCGGATCATGTATTTGTCTGATCTTGAAGAGGGAAGAAAAGCAGGGTCAGTGAATTTTTGTCTTCCAACCAGTATCAGTAACAATTTATTGGTCAAGAAGCACAAACCCTTTGGCTTCTCGCTTTTCTCTAGCTGAATTTGCTGAATATTGGGTAAATTGGATGAAGTCAGTGAATAGACTAAAATAACATTACAAGTATTGGACGCAACAGAGACAGTTTGAGTTTTGGAGTCAAAAGCCATTATATCAGGAACCAGAATGCCTGGGATGCTCACTTTTTTGGTAGAGGTAACCTTTCTTTCAAAAGTCACCAAGATGAGGTGTGAAGAATCTTGGCCACTTCCTGTCAGGTAGTCCTTGGGCCTCAGGTGAAGGAGAGGGCTGGAATCAACACCCTGCTTGCTAGAAAGAATGTGAGTTAGATCCACGGGAGATGTAACCACAGACAAGGGCTTCTCAGAGTCCAGTGACTTCTTCCCTCCGTCCAAGGAATACTCTTCCTCCCCACACAAGCTGGACTGCGAGGGGAAGGACTCAGTTTCAATGCTCGATGGAACTTCGAAGGCAACACCAGCATTTAAGCTACAAATCTTGTCCAGAGGGAGCTCGGTGGCAACAGCGACTTGTAAATTCTGCGTAGCTTCCACGGCACAGATGTAGCCTCCCACATCAAAGATTGGGCAAAAAGAGCAAGCGCTCAGTGTTTTCTGAGCATCATCCCAAATGTAAGAATGGAGGGCACTGCCCACCCCCACGACCAAGCGATCGCCTTCCTTGGTCCAACAGGCACAGTGGATGAGCCCGCTGCCCTTGATGTCCGCGTTAATTCTGGAGTTGTTGAGGTGGACAGAGGGCAAGACGGAGGCGTCCCGGGTGGTCAGCACAGCCAAGACCTCCTTGCTGGGATGCCACACGCAGCCCTGGGGGAGCACGGGGTACGGCTCGCTGATGTCGCAGATCTGGGAAACCAGGAGCTTGTTCCTGTCTGCACCGTTGAAGCAGAGCTGCCAAATGGTGATGTGCTTTTTGTGCTGCACCGCCAGCAGGGCCGGGGCCTCGGCGGGACATGGGCCCCAGTACAGCCCATGCACATGTTCAAACTGACCCACCACGCTCGAGTCACCGAATTTGGGCTCTCCGTTCTGCAGATGCAGCGCAGTCAGGATCACCTGCTTCCCGTCCGTCCAGGCCAGCCCGTGCACGGGGTGAATGGCCTGGTGTAAGGCGTTGAGGCCAGTTCGCAGGAGCTTCGCCTTTCCCAGCTCCATGACTTTTAAACTGAAACATCTACACAGAACAGAATGAGAAGGAAAAATAAATTATTGCAGAGGATAGAGGACAATACCTGGATGATTATTTAGCTTATGACCCTGCCAGTGCTGGACTTTTCCTTCCAGTGAAGTCAATACACACGTAATGTTCACCTATGCTTAATTCCTAGCCCAGTAATTGTTTTGTTTATGTTCCCACCAAGAAATGCAATTTTAAGAGAAAAAACCTTTGCTATTTCTATAGGCTTACCATCAGATTTCTGCTACATTTGCATCACAAGACCAGTCCTTTCATTCTAATCAGTAAGCCGCTGTTCTCAGAATATTTTCTAATTACTTCAATATCAACAATTCTCAAAATATCGCTGCTGCTCACTCTCAACTTCCCGGACTATTTGTGGTCAGATGAAGTAATCTCTTACAAGTATAACCAAGCATTAATGTATTACCTACAAACCTGATCCTGTATTAAGCGTGTGAGAACGAGGCATTTGGATGGTTATCCCAGAAAGCTCTCTAAGAAAGCAAATTCAATTTTGAAGAAAGTTAGCATGAAAGCAGATTTTTCTGAGGAAATTAACAAGAAAAGAATTTAAAAGAAGACATACACAAGGCATCAACACTTTGGAAAACTCCAGGATTTTACACCTATTTCTAGTTTTTGAGCTGTGAGCAATCCCTACTCTGTGCACAAAAGCCAGTTCAAATGAATTGATGGTTTCCTAATTTAAGATCTCCATACAATTAGGCTCAGATGCAAAGCCATGGCACAGAATGAGTTGCAGTTTCAGTAGGAAACATCAAGAACAAGAAGAAAGATTTTTAGAAAGTAAAAACTGTCACACTGGAAGAGGTTATCATAATGTGCACGGTTGGGCACCACTCAGTATTTTAATTATTTGAGGATGACCCTAAACTTGCAGGAAGAGGATTGCAAGAGCAGATTTCAAAGACTCAAATTGTATAGAAAGTTATGTTATTATGACCAAGGTAACTTCTTCTCAATCTAACAAGAAGTGCAAAATAATATACTTAGTAAAGAAAAAAGCCTACCAACTTGAATACCTGTCCAGGAATAATTCCCTAGGTAGAGGTATAGCAAAAAAGGATCTGGCTTACAGTGGATCACAAATTGAGTATTTCAGTAATGTGAGAATGTTGCCAAGTAAGAATAATCCATTCTGGAATGTTTTAAGAGGGATGTAGTACACAAGAGAGATAATTACCCCGCTTCTCCTCATTGCTAACAGTATCTCCACTGCACGTACTTCTGAGTTCAAGGATGATGGAAATGCTTAACAAAGCTCAGGGATCAGAGAAACACAGGAAGTGGGTTCTCTGTCTGGAGAAGACTGTGAGTGGAAACTTGAGAACATCCACCAGCCCAGTGACAGAACATCCATCCACTGTTCTCCAGGTATACTCTGGACAGTGGATGATAATAATCACCTTAGTTTTAACAAAGATTTAGGTCAGCTATTCAGGAAAAATTCTGACTATAAGTGATAGCTAAGCATGGAAGTAAGTTACCTTGGAGAGGAGGGAAAGACGCTCCATGAATTTCATAATGTGTAAGAGCCAATTAAGGAAATGTCTGTCAGGGATAAGTTTAAGTACACTGAATCCTGTCTCTCAGGAGAGCACTCAAGATAATTCCAATGCAACTTCTCCACCATCTACCTGGCCTCTCCTCTATAACCAACCTCAGTCCCATTAAGCAGCCACCACTTCCAGGAAAATTAACTTTGGATGTTCGCTGTGCTCAGAACCGCACACGCTGCTGGGCAATACTTACTGATGGCAAGGAGATACGAGATAATGTGCCTCATAAGACACACGAAGATGCTAAAGCCTCCTGGACCATCTGGAGAGGTTCCTGTGTCACAAGGGGCGTTTGCACTATGCCAGCGGATCTGGAAAAGCAAAAAGAGCAAGAGACCCACTGGTCAATGGATTCCAGTGCCCTGCGCCCAAACCCACACGGCCTCCTGCAGCGACCGGCCCAGCCCCAGCTCCCCGGGCAGGAGTCACACCACAGGCCGAGTGCTCGGCCAAATGCGGTGCCCGGCCCAGCCCCAGGGGCAGAGGAGCCGCTGCAGGGACCCCCCGGCACCGGGCGGCCACGGCAGCAGCGGGCCGGGGAGCGCGCACGAACCGCCCGCCTGCGCCGCTGCTCCCTGCGCGGGCCCGCCCGCACCGATATTCCCCGCCC
>VZTE01006313.1:785193-797622 GCA_013397775.1 Eulacestoma nigropectus | reverse complement strand
GGGGGCGCCAGCGCCGCTCGGCCCGCCCGGACGCTCTGCGGCGGCGGCGCTCTATGGCCCAGCAGGCGGGGCCTGCACGGGGCGGGCGCCTCGCGCCGCTCCCGCCCCGGGTCCCCCCAGCGCCCCTGAGGAGCTGCGGGCGCTGAGCGGACGGTGGGAGGAGGCGGGGTTTCTCAAATTATAGGATATCCCCAGCTGGGAGGCACCCACGAGGATTATCGAGCCCAACTCCTGTGCGCAGCAGATCCCAAGAATCACACCGTGGTCCTGAGAACGCTTCTTTAACTCAGGGTTGGTGCTGTGACCACTGCCTTGCGGAGCCTATTTCAGTGCCCAGCCACCCTCTGGGTGGAGAACCTTTTCCTGATACGCAACTTAAACCTCTCCTGACACAACCCCATGCCATTCCCTCGGCTCCTGTCACTGGTTGCCAGAGGGATCAGTGTCTGCCCCTCTGCTGCCCCTCATGAGGGTGTTGAAGACCACAATGAGGTGTCCCCTCAGTCTCCTCCAGTTTGGACAAACCAAGTGACCTCAGCTGCTCCTCATAAGGCTTCCCTTCCAGACCCTTCACCATCCTTGTGGCCCTTTGGATGTCTTTTTTACATTGTGGCACTCAAAACTGCACACAGGACTCGAGGTGTGGCCACAGCAGTGCAGAGCAGAGAGGGACAATTCCCTCCCTGGACCAGCTGTCAGCGCTGTGCCTGATGCACTCCAGGCCGTGGTTGGCACCAAGCGAAGCATCACCAGCCAGTCTTAAGAGGTGATTGTCCTGCTCTTGTCACTTCCATCGCTCCCAGGGGTCATCCACTGTGTGACACCACCACACAGCACCCCCAGCCTGCTCACACCCGTGTGGCTCTTGGAGAGGCCTGAGGAAGTGGCAGAGAAGAGCAGCGATGCCTCTGTGGGAGGACATCAGGTTGCAGTGTGGTGTATCCCATCCTGTGAGGTGGTCACATTGAAGTGAGGAAAGCATCTAAATTCGGTGCAGAACTACTCCAATACAACTTACCTGGTCCTGATTTATTGCATCGAGCATAGCTCTTTGTAAGTCTCCGAGGCCTTTTAAAAGTTAAATATAATTGCATGACTGTGCCACTTTGCCACTCTTTAGCACTGCAGAGCAGTGTGATCATCATTTTTGAAACCCACACTCTTGATAGGATGTTGAAACACTGGAAAAGGTGCTGTAAAAGGAGCTGGCAAAGGTGTGGGGAAAAAAAATGCTTAAAATAGTTGCAAGGTTAAATATGCAAGTAGCTCAAACTTAGCAAAAGAAGAACACTAGGTGGTGACTTGGCCATATCGCATAAGTGCCTCTCTAGAGGGGAAAAAAAGCACTAAAAAGCTCTTGAAGTTAGTGAAGGAAGGTTTAATAAGAGCCATGGGTGGATTCAATACACAGCTGTGAGTCTGGCTGACCACTGGAAGAAGCTGCCAACAGAGCAACTGCACATTAAAACTTGGTGGTTTTCAGGGACGTAACATTTTAAATGCAGATTTTGCCTCAGTTTCTGAAAAACTGCTGAAAAAATTTATGAAAAATTCCTGAGCTCAGTAAGTAGATTTGATACCTAGCTTGTATGGAATACAAGGTAAAATTCCAGATACTGTATCCAGAAAAGCTCAACATAATTTGGCTGTTTCGGACCTAACAGGGCACCTGCAAGATGCTGAAAGGCAGATTGGTGTGTTGGAGAAGGTTTCAAGGAGTAAGAACTCTTGTATGTGCTTGTACTGGCACAGGTTTATGGAAGAAAAATTCCTGCCATTCAAACTGAAAGAAATGAGTTTCTAGGTTTGTTTGGAAGCTTGTCCAGCAGATGTGCCTGTGGTATAGAGGCCGGGATGACCAGAGGTGGACAATAGGGTTTATTTGTACTGTTACATTTTTGAAATGAAAAAGAGTTTTTCTGCCAGCTTCAGGCACTTGATGGTGTGACTTGCAGTAAATAAATAAATTATACCAAGATTTGAGGTAATGAATAGATTTCTGAAGTTATGCTTTTAGTTTAGAAATATAAGCAGGAGACCTAAAGGCCAGCTTCTCTGTGGTGCTCCGTGAATACACTCTAAGCATAGGAGAATTTAACAGAAAATAAACAAACATGGTTTTGATTTGTCCTCTGTACTAATCCTCTGTCATTACCAACAGACAGGGTGCAGCTGTAGAGAGAACAGTCCAAAACTAGCCAAAAGAGAATGGAAAAGGAAATCTGAAAAATTTCCTATAGTAATCACACAATCATAGAATGGTTTGAGTTGGAAGGGACCTTAAAGATCATCTTGTTCCAATTCCCTGCAGCGGGCAGGGACATCTTCCACTAGACCAGGTAAGTCAGAGCCCCATCCAGCCTGGCCTTGAAACCCTTTGGCAAAAGAGAATCCCACCTCCTTCCTCCCAACCACTGTCTTAACTGAACACCTCACTCAAGCCAATTTCTCAAGAAGTTCTGTTATACAAATGTTTAATCTACTCTTAGTTTCATCATACCCACTTTTCTCAGCAGTGAGTCTGGCCAAGCAGCACTGTCACTTGGTGTCTGGGACCCTGAGCCACCAGCTGGCTTTATTAGACAGGAACAGTTTTCTGATTATAATTTCAGTCTCACAAAGAATTGTGTGGAACAGTAGTGATTTCACTTTTTTTTTTAATATAAAACTTAACTGACCATCCATATTAATAGACACAAATAAACATTTAAACCACAGAGAGACCACAGTTTAAGAATGCCTCAAAGACATTTTCACGGTAACTGTTTATTTTTGTTTCCTATGCATATAATTTTACAATTAAGTATTTTTAAAGACTTATTTTTGTCATTTAACTTCTGTTACATGTAAACTGCTAATAGAGTTCAACAAATGAACTGAAAATATCACAGAAACTCAGAATTAATTGAATATTTGTAAAATAATATTTTCATTGAAATGGAATTGACTCAACCTACCAGAGAGCCAGAATGGTGTGCAGGTAGTTATTATTGCACCAGTTGTTTATTTCTGTGCCCAACAGCGTGTGTCTTATTTGTGTAACCACAGCCTGGTTATTTTGACACATAGAGCAGCATGAAAATGGCTGGAGGCTGCTTGGCCAGCAGCCACGAGCCATGGCTGGTCACACAGCCACGATGTGCATCGGCGCAATGGTTATTCCTCAGCAGCTGTACTGCAAATAAACATCTCTTGTTTTCTTTCTTTCTTTTCCAGACTTTCCAGGCTGTTCACTGCTGATACATATGATGTGTCTGTGACTTCGACGACGCAGAACCCCTCAGGAGATGTCTATAAGGTAGAAAGTGGGTTAATGAAATTATGCAAGGAAAAGTGTTTAAAAGGCTGAAATTACAGAAATCGTTTCCTGTGTTCATGCTCATTTAAAGCACACATTTTGGCTTTAAAAAACATGATTGCATTGAGTCAGGCTTATCCTTAAACACTGAGCAGACTCACAAATCTGTTCTCAGGCCCTGCATGGAGAGCAGATTTGCCTTCTCATAACTTAATTTGTTGTATCATTTGGGTGTCTGCTTTTCAAATTAGTTGAAACACAATGTTAATAAGAATATAGGAGAGTCTGAGACAGAAGAGTTATGAATGCCTGCTAGAGGGAGGGAATGGCAGGGAAGGAAGGTGGAATGGGTGTGATGAAGAGACATGTAGATTTATTATTTTTGCACTCTGTAGATTTTTTCTTTGCTCTTATTGAACACGTACACATTTAAAGAACATGATGTTACAAGGAAAAAGAATAATTTGAAGATACTTTCTTTTAGCTTCATAAGCATAATTTAAAAATATACATATATTTAATCCAGGCTAAGGACACTACTGGATGAGCAAATTGATCTCATAATTATATTTCTCAATGGGAAAACTTAATGAGGCACTACTATGTAATTTAGACGTCTAAGATATGATGTGGTAAAGCCTAGGATTGGTAGCTAAAAGATACAGATGTTTTACGTGTTTTTTATTATCAGATTAAAAATGTTTCTTCTTCATTTTGGGACTGATTAGTAATGAAAATAACATAAGATGAGCAGTTTTGCAGAACATTGCCTCATCCTGAGTCAATATCATGGTGTCAGAAGAAGTCAGACAGTGCTGGGGGGTGTGTGAACGGGACCCTTGTATTGTGTCTGCTTGGCTTGGCTGAGTACAGCCTGACTGGGGTCACAGTATTTCCACAGCACAGGCAAGAATGAATTTTGTGCTCTGCAGCACAAAGTCTTGCAGGGGGTTCCTTGTGGCTCCAGGCTTTGAGGAATGGAGAGGATTAGTGCAAATTTTGGGGATTAGAACAGTGACAAAGTGAGTGGGTATTGCTGCTTTTCTCTACAGCTGTGGCTACCACACTTCTCCTAAAGCAGCTGCCACTGCACTTCTCCTGAAGGCTGCCCTAGCAGGTTGTGTTGCACACTTTGCTGGTTGTAGGTAGAGATGGAGACTCAGGATGTTGTTTTTATTAGTTTTCAAACAGTTGTTTCCAACCCTGGGAAGAAGGCATGGGAAATGTACAAAACTCACAGGAATGTTTTATCACCCTCTGTATCGTTCACACTGTGACAGCCTACTTTTTCTGTGTGTAAAAACCTGCACCAGTGCTTTTCCGTATCTAAAACAGGCCTTCAGCTGAGTTCTACCCACTCTGCTGCAGTTCAGGAAAGACACTGGACGCTGGCGTAGGGCAGAGAAATGAGGTCCAGGGTGGATGTCTGTGAGAGAAACTGAATAGTGGTGTTGCATAGAGAAAAGGAGACTCAAGGGAGACCTAATGGACAGAATGGTTTTCAAGTGTTTAAGACAGCTGCCCCAAACAAGGACCTAAACTGTGAATAGTCAAAATCTCTGATTTAAGAAAGAACAGACCTTCCAGACCTGGAATAGACACACTGGAATAAAGCTCTCTGTCAACCTAATGTACTTGTGCTGCTGTGGAAGTGCTGCAAAGTAAAAGTCAGTCTCCTGACTTAGGAGTTTGTTGTAGACCATAAATAACATGCAAAACCAGAATAGCATAATGTAAAATAAGATAGCCTCTTAATAGTCTTTCCATTTTAAAATTGATTTGTGTAAATCAACCATGTTGTAAATAAGGATTTTTGATATGACAGTATTCCTTTGGAATAATCTTTGCAAGGACATTTCCAGGCATACGTCTTCAGAGCAAATAATATCTTCTTTTAAATTACACATCCTTGTAACCGTGGTTAATCCAGAACCAAGCTGATACACAAATCACATAATTAAAGATATTTGACAATATCTTGTGAAAGAGGTTGTTCAAATCTTAATCTTTCTGGTAGGCATCTGGATTCCCTTTTCTTTGTGCCACATATATACACATCTTTTCCCCATCTTCTCTGTAAATGTTGCTGTGAGAACCATTTCCTGTGCCTGTAAACAATTCAGTCCTAGATACTTCTGTCTCCTACTGATACATTTTCTATTTTCCTTTTATGTAACTAATCTGCAAAAGTACTTCTTTGATCTTTGCAGCTGCTTAGGTTAATCCTGCATTTCTGGCACACTGCTGTCATGCAGTTTTCTTTTATGCTATTAACAGGTACAAGTGTTTTGAGCTAACAGTGTATCAATGAAGATCACTGTAGCTACATTTTGTGCTGATAACAATATCATTGATATCTAAATCAAATGTTAATGAGGAAAGGTAGACATGGAAATGTAGATGACAGCTGTGTACAAGTTACATGAGCATAAGAATATTTACAAACTGAAATTGTGACTTGTTTGAAGTTCAAGGAAACTTTGATAGTAATTTGCAGTAGAGCCAGCATTCTGATTTTTCTTCATTTGACTTAGGTGAACTAAGTTTCTGGGGGAAAGATAACAAGGGAATCAATTAGCATCATACAAATTAAATGGTGTTATGCTGTCTAAGGTAGGAAACACATAACAAATGCAATGACCAATACTGACAATGCTCTGAAGTGTTACATTTAAAAAGAAATGTATTGATATTTAGAGAGACGCAGAATTCACTGACAGATAAAATGAATGAGCTGTGGTAGCAATGGGCCATGTTAGTATTTGTTGGTGTGCCTTCTATGCTGGCACAACTGTGCAGCTGAGCTGTGGGTTGGATTGAGAAACCGATCCACTCTAAGTGTTTTGGTAGGTATTTTTAACCCCATAAATGTTTGGGTCCATGTATTTCCATCCAGTGACTGCAGGATTAATGAAGAGGGGTCCGATGGAGGATGAAGACTCCTGTCACCAGCATTGCTTTGGAAAACTTCACCTCCTGCTAAATTTCCATGAGGAAATCAGGGCTTTTCTTACACAGCAAAAGTTTATTTTTTGACTGCATAAATTAGTACATTATTGTGAATTTTATACTATTTTTTAAAAATAATGTTTGAGAACTGTCTTTCTGTACTGCCTTTTTTATGTTTTGAAAATTTATTAAGTATGTTTGATTGGAAGGAAGTGACTGTTGGCTCTGGAGTGAACTGAAGTTTGTATTTGGCTGGAGTTTTGGTTTGGTTTTGTCTGTAGTGTCACCCTGTGGTGTTTGGATGCTCTCCTGGCTGTGTGCTGCCTTGGCTGGTAAGGTGCCGTGGTATCCACACAAGAGGGATGGATCCTTGCCACTTTGGAGACTCGAATGAGATCTACCCCAGTGTTATTAGATGGAGGGTAAGCTCTCTCCTTGTCCATTAGATAATAGCACTAACAAGAACTACTGAACCTCAGCAAAGTGAGTGTGTATTTAGCATCAAGATTGTAAAATTGCCTCAGTCTGTTGAAAAAATGAAGCCACAACATTGACTTATTAACATGTATAGATATAAACATGTAAAATTACTATTAACATATAAACCACTAATACATAAGTTAATTTCAGTTGCATGTGACAATGGAAAAAAAATTACTACTTGCATGTGTGAAATTTCATAACTCCTGGGATTTACCTTGCCTAACTTCACATGCTTAAAAGTCAGGTCAGGTGAGTTCAGCTCTAAAGGATGGATTAGTGCAACCAGGTACTGTATACTGGGTTTTTTAAGAACAAGTTAGATAAACGTCTGACAGGAGTTACTTCAGGATAATTGGCACTGTTTTGGGTTAGAGAGATGGACTTTTCAGCTACATTTTGGGTGGGAAAATGGTCCAATGCTTGTGGTTTTCTGTTAAGGCAGGAAAACCTGAAAATAAAAATAGCTAAAAATAAGTTCATTGTCCAAGCTGAGAAAACACAGAAGAAAATGGGAACTGGGGGAAAGGAAGTTAGGCTTGATGATACTGCTATTTCAGTGATTCAAAAGATATTAAAGAAATTCACATGAGTATAGAAAATACTGTTCTAGAGTAATAGAGGGAAAAATGGAAGAACTAGTTGAGTGTAATGCAGGGCCTACTTTATACACTTCCTGCTGTGATCTCTCACTTTTTAGCTATTATAAAGAACAGCAAAATAATATTTCATTGTGCAAAGTCAGCATCACAAATTGGCCAGCAGAATTTCAGATTACTTTGATTTTGCTGGATTTCATCTGTATATTGTTTTGTTATTGTTCTCATGAAACCGTTTTCAAAATCAAAAAAGAAAAAGCCTATGTGGAATACAGAACTTCTGTTGTTAGCATTTTGTCAAGTGGGCCAATACAAAAAAAAAACATGAAGAGAAAGTAGATTGCTTCATGCTTAGCAGGTAACTTATGTAAAGTGTAAGGTAAGTTTTAACTTTGAAGCAGATTGTACTTTTAAGTAAAGCTATAGCAATTCCTAAAAATACACTGGGATGCATATAAATGTGCTGGATAAAGATACCGAGTAATTAAAATGGAAATTTAGACTTTGTGGTATGTTGTTTATTCCCCACAGAGGAAGTGTTTTGGAGGAGCTGGTACCCCATTTAGACTTCTGAGTGCCACTGGTGTGGCATACTGAGTGTGGTCATTCTGCTTCCACTTCTAATTTAAGCTCCTAGTCTTCCTAGCTTTCCTCTGGTTTAATTACAGAATACAGACTTTCCTGCTGGGTGGTTCTCGACATGAGCTTAGCACCAGCAGTCTCTTTATTCTTCCAGAGGACACTGTCCTTTCTGGTGACTGTCCTCTCTGGTGACTGTCCTTTCTGCTGGTGAAAGAAGGAGCTAAAAAGGGGGTTGGTGCTTCATGATGTTTAGACTATCTGAACAACTCCCCTTCCCTAAACTGATCAATTTCGTCCCTATGAAATAGCATTTGTGGAGGATGGTGGATGCTTCTCAGTCTATGCTTTTCTCCTTTTTACAGCCTCCTCTCTGCTCAACTTGTTTAGGACAAACTCTTTCTCTCTCTCCACATGACTTTATCACTGTTTTTGCAAAAATCTTCTGTACAGCTTGTGCTTAATAGAACAGTTGTCTTTTATCTCTCTCCTTCACTGATTCTCCATCTGTTCTCCATCCAAACCAAAGCTGAAAATTTATCCTCTGCTTTGCATAAATCTCTTCAGCACTTCTTCCAGTGCTTTTATTGCTTTCAATTTTAACTTTACAGCTCTATGATAGACACTAGATAAGATAGCTCTGCACTGCGCTGCTCTCCTAAATAATTACCTGAAAACAAATACTTCTTTGTTCAATTGTTGTCCATTTTTGATTATAGCTGTATGATTTATACACTTGTTTTCAAGTATATGTACATAACAACGTATTCATAAACATAAGAGCAGTTCTGTTCTTTAACATTATACATTTTAATTAATATATAGGATTTTTTCCTAAGCCTTCCTAAAAAATTTTAAGTGTCCAACAGGATAAACTGGAGTCCTTGTTCGTTACCAGACTATTTGTGCTATGTGATGATGGCACCTTCAGGCATATTGGCTCCTACTTAACCTTTGAATCATACAGCAGAGGAAGTAATGTCACCAAAATACAAGAAACCCAAGAAATTCATTAAGCATCACAGAATTAAGGCTTTTAATTTTACAGCCAGTTATTCCCTGAAACCAATTGTTTCATCCTCTGAAAGTTTGTCTTTTCTTAGCTCCACCAAACAGAACCAAACCATACTTTGATAGCTTTTCAAAGAATCTCCTTTTATTCCTGGTCTCCTCAACACTCAGATTGTTTTATAGAAGAGTAATGCATGGAAAACTAAAACGGTAATGTGTCAGAATGGCAAAGAAATGTCTAGTTATAATTTTTGAGGCATCTTTAATGCCTGGATACTTGCTGATCTCTGCTAGTTCAGATTTTCACCTTCCCAGAGTTCCCCTGTAACATTTTCTGTGTTTCATTAACTTCAATTCAAGTGGACCAAAATATGGGATTATCACCCATAGAAGATAATATTTATAAGAAAAATTTCATTGTAGTTTTTCCTTTATTTGGGCATAAGTAGTTCTCTAAAATATATCCTCCCATCATTCTAGTTAGTTATAAGTAAGTTTTATTTTGCTTGGCCATAACATAAGCATTGTAAATACCCAAGACTTGTGAGACACCAGGATGTTATTCAAGGGTATCTGCAGGATTAGAAACATCTGCTGCTTCGAAATGTGCTATGTCATTAGAAATCTGATCATGTCTTCCCTTACCATGCTATGTCTGTGAACCTCTGTGTTACTTATTTGATTTCAGTGATTTGTGCTGATTTCAGTGAAGGAAAGTATGACTTAAATCAAATTTTTAAAGCAGTAGTAATACAAATACCCATTTGAACACAATTCTAATGCAAAGAAGCAGGAAATTCAATTAACCCAATAACTATAACGTAACTGATGTGTTTAATACTTAGAAAGCCATATTTATTTGTTGTTTGGGGATTTTTTTTTACAATCAGGAATGCTTCTTGAGGCTGCTTAAAGAGAACTTTGCAAACAAAGTAGTACAAATATACTCCACTGTATTGCATGCCTATGGTTGTAGGTGATTTAGAATGATGATTCCTTTGTCCCCAGGAGGATACTTGCATGAAGAAGACATTTAATTCAATGAAATTAAACTGTTTACTTATTTCAAGACTTGAAACTGTTCCTTATGAGATTCCTGGCTGCATCACTGGAATGGTACTAATGCCAAACCTCCAAACCCATTAAAGTCCTTCAGAGTGTAGATCTACCATCTCGATCCAGCCTTTGTACGGAGTGAAGTATTGTAACTGGATTTTAGTATCTGTGCCCTATGAATGGGCTTGCCATGGTTCCCAGGAAGGGAAAAAAGACTCCCCAGGAGTATTAACAAGACCCAAAATGCACAGTATGAAAAATAACTCCTAATAGTAACTTAAGTAAGTGTCCTTCCTTTTCTGTTTCCCTGGCTGTACAGAGTGAAGCAGGCATGCCTTTGCATGGTTCCAGCAGTACGAAATGTCCTTGCACACATGGCTGCTCACTATATGTTATCCTTCTATTTGCATTTCAATGAGAAAAAGTTAGGAAGTTCATTCAGTTCTTCCCTTATGCCTATTTCTGTCACCATAATCACAATAATTTAGTTTCTATGGATCTGCCTGCCTGACTCTCACCTGTACCTGTATTGCCTCTTGTCTCTGAAGTTTACCAGGCTAAATGTAAATGTTTGTGTTCAAACCAGCCCCCCTGCTTGTGTTTGCAGTCAGTGGAAAGGAACAGGCACTTATTTACTTATTAAATAAGGATAGTTCACCATGGTCAGTTTTAGAAATCTCTGTTAGGGCATGAATAATCTGCTGTAGAAGTGCTTTTCTGTTTTTTACTGATCATACAAGAGTGTAGATGAAAGGTTCACTGTAGCCACCTGCATTTAGCCAAATGAAATTTACATTCAACTTCTTTGATCCTTAATTTATCTTGCAAGATTTTTTCTTTTTCTTCTGTGTGCATGTATAAATCTACATGCTGTGTAAGACACTACAGGAGACAGTGATGCAGCCTTCTTAGTAACTGAACATTTTCATATAAAAATTAAGCATTTCTGAAAATGTTGCATGTTTCCATGGGATCCAGCTGGAACAGAAAAGAGCCTGAAGCAATTTTCTTTTTTTTTTCCCCCTTCCCTATTCTGGTTTTCCTTAATGAATATAAAGGCTCTTTAGCTGTATTTTCTTCAGGTTTTATGTCGACTGTACACCTGCACCAGCTAGATTTGTTGTTACTGCATGATTTTTAGTATAATAGTGTTCCTCCAAGAACATTGTGATCTCAATCAAAGTAGGCAATAGTCTTCCTGCTCCAGTCCATGACAGCCATTAATAACAGCAGCTGTGGTCAACTTCACTGTAGGTCCAATCCTTCAGAAGAAATGGTGAGGGTCCAGCCAAACCGAAGATGCAGCTATAGTGTAACCATGCCACAGATTTTACACGTACAATACATGGAAAGTAGTGAAGACAGCTTTCTACTCTCTCAGCGTCTGAGACCACAGAATGTCTCTGTATCGTAGGAGAAAAGAAGGTCATTAGGGTTCTTTGTTCAGAAATTATGTCACTCTGCTTGGTGGTCGCATTGGGACGCTTTTTTTGTAGGAGTGACCTCCACAGACTTCTGAACTGTCAGTTCCATCCCTTATGATTATCTCTTGTGTGGCTTTGAATATTAATGGCACAAAGCCGTCCTTGTCTGCAGTGAGCACAATCCAAGAAGAGCCTACAAAAATTAAGCAAGAAAAAGAAAATGAGTGCACCACTCTGGTTATGTAAATGTGGAAGCACGTTTTTAAAAGTCAGCAAGCAGGCAGGCAGAGCACAGTTTCTTTTTGTGCACTAAAGCCTTATTACACTAATGACATTAAGGTCTGACAATCCATGCTCAACACACCTTTGTGCAAATGCAGCGAGGGGCTAAATGAAAGGTCTTGCAAGGTTTGAGGCATTTTGTCTCATTTAAGTTCAAACACAAGGTGCATCTTTTCTAATTCTAATAAACTGTAAGTATCTTCATCTTCTGAAAACTCAGCCAGCCTTTCTCTGCTGACTTTTGTTCTACATCTACTTCTGCTTAGCCTTTTCACTCATCTGCTCTACCCAAATGATGAAGAGGTTTTAAAAACTGGAAAAGTTGGCAACAAAAATGATTGTGCTGTACTTGTTCTAGAAGGGAGTTGGGGCCTCCATCTCCTTTACTGTCAAATCAAGACTGTTTGGTATATTTTCAAATTCATGTAGCAATTAGAAGAAAGTTACACCTTGAAGATGATTTACAAATCACCTTGAAGACAATTTACAAAAGATGATTTACAAAAGCTGCAACAGTAAAATTTCCTGTCTTTTAATTATTTATTGAATCTTCTCATAAAGAGAATGAACAAAATATGGATGACATTTTTAATCCTTTTTTTTTCTGGGGAAAAAAAAAAGATAAAACTTAAAAACCAAAAGACATCAAAACCATTTAGGTTCTCTTTCTGTATTTCACAGAAGTTGAAAATAAACCTCCCCCCGCTTTTTTTTTTACTTTTCTTAGCGAATTTGCTTTAAAATGAAGCTA
>VZTE01006313.1:758634-785166 GCA_013397775.1 Eulacestoma nigropectus | reverse complement strand
TATATATATATATATATATATTTTTTTTTTTTTAGTGATTCATCTGACTTTCTTTTTGCTGGATATTGCAGTTCTTATAGAAAAGAGTGAATTCTCTATTTGTCTTTTTTTTTTCAATTTGACACTATATGGGAAAAAAAAAAAATCTATGTCAACTAAAAAGCATTGTGGGAGCCCTTCTATGACACACTTTTCTTAGAGCATGTGATCCTGTCATTATCAAGCAGGGACATTACCTGGGATATGAGGGAAAGAAAACCCTGATAGGTTCTGTGTTGGGATTTTAAATTTTGAGATATAAAACTGTTTCTGAAATGGAATGTGAAAAAAGGAACTGTAGAAAATCCAAATGAACCATTTTTAATTTTTGTCAGTCATAACAAAACATGCTACTGGGCAAGGTAAATCTCCCCTTGAACTACTAGAAAAGCACTTTTCCAGGCTGATTGTATGTTGTCATGTCACCTGTTACATCATAAGAAGATTGTCTTTCCAAACCATGAATCTTTTCTCTTCTGCTCTTAATACTTTCTTTCTAAATCTGGACAGACTTCAGATTCTGTGAGCAGTGGGCCTGAAAGTGGAAGTTCTACTGTCCAAATGGATATTACATTGTTCATCAAATTGATGAAGCATACTCTTGTGTCAGACTCTTGGGACTTCTTATTTTCATCCATTGAAATGCTAGAAATTCTCAGTGTCATTGATAACACTTGCTTTCAAGCATATCCCATGGAATATTTCATTGGAAAAGCCTCGTGCAGAGTGTAGTAGTCTTTTACTGTGAACAATTATGATGATGATGATGATGTGCCAAATAGAGACACTCCTGTGTGCTGCTGCCACAGCACTACTCGACAGACTATATTTAGCACAGGTAATGGTATTACAGTCCTGGGCTTAAAGTGCAAACAATGAGGCCGAGCTCATTGCTCTTTTAATTCTGATGATCTTAACAGCATTGCTGTGGGCATGAATCTGGCTTACAGTTGTGAAGCTTTTCCCTCCAATCTATTAATGCTTAAGTGTTTACTCATAGTAAAAAATGCCAGGCTATCATTATAATACAAGCATGCTCTTCATTACATCCCCTTTAATTATATAGTTTTAAATGATGGGAGAGATATTTTTAAACTTCGCATTTAATATTTATGTCTTGTGTCAAAAGAAACTTTTAGGAATATAAGCAAGTACCCGCCAGAACTGCATAAACAGCAACACAACTACTTCTGCTCCAAACCTTATAATTTTGCAGGATTTTAGTGAGTTTTAAAAAGATTCTTGTTTCAGTTTTTATTTTTTCTGTAAGCAAACAGACTCAATATCAGAAAATCTGAGCAGAAAGAGGGATACATTGGGATGATTGTGAGACATTATCTTTTTGATATCTCTGAAGTCTAATACATGAAATTGAGGAGAGGTATTTTGCTAACTAAATATTCAACTGTTCTATAGAGCTGAAAATAGGTGTTCTCAGTCCCCTTGTTTATTACGGGCATTTCTTTCCAAAATCAATACCTGGAAATACAGGCCAAAAATGGTCTTCTCCTTGCCCTGCAGTACTGCATCATGTTGCTGCAGAAGCCTGCTGGGAAATAGCTCAGGCCTCCACAGCAGGTGGAGTTTTTTCATATACATTTCCACTGCACTGCACAGTCAAGGAAGATTCCTGACAAAAATATGGAACCTGTGTATCCTTGTCTTCTGCAACAACCTCAGAAAGAGGATCATAGTAGACTGTGAAAAGCCACCAGAAGAATTATAGAGAAATGGCTAAAAAATGGCAGTGCGTGTGTTGCTGAGAAAGTGTCACACAGGAACAGACAGAGACAAGGCAATTCAGAGACCAGTCTGGGGCCAGAGTTCCCCTTGTGGCTTCTGTCCTTACGAGTTACTCAGTGCTGAGCGGTGAAAATGGGAGACTGGCAAATAGAAACATTGAGCTTCATTTTTTATCTTACGTTAAAATAATCCCCAATGCCACGTGATACATAAATATATATATATCATATTCTGAGAGTAAATTTTTCTCCAGCCTACACTCCACTGCCAGGTCTGAGACATGCTTGTAAGGATGGGGGAGGCAAAATGCCAAAATGTCTCAAAGAAGCCATTCTACTTCCAGGTAACTCAATGTACTGGTTATGTTCTCAGCCTTCGTTTGCAGAGGCACCTAACATATTACTCTGCTAATAGGTCGTTCTGCAGGTAGTTACTTAGCATTTAATGATTTCAAGAGGCTCTGGTATTTCAGACAAGGGAAAACACATGCTTGCCAAAAAAAAGTTAGTTAGCTCAGTTTACTAAAATCTGGGGTAATTACTCTACTGCAAATGCCTCTTTTATGCTAAAAATCTCGGGTGAAACCAGATAGCAGAAATAAAAAGAACATACCGTGTTTCATTTCAATAACAGGCAGATCAAACAGCTGCTGGACTAAACTTAAATGGATCTTGCCATCACAGAGGAGAACATCTTTTGTTTCTTCAGTAACTGATCCATTTGAAAAGCTTTTCTTCATATGCGTGTATATAAAAGAAAAAATCTTGTTAATGGCTTAGACATTGAGCCTGAGTTATTATAACCATTCTTCTGCTCTTACTCGTTTCAGTTCTTTAGTCATTTTGCCTTTTCCTTCTCTGTCTTTCCTACAGTTTACAGATGACATCATCATGCAGGGCCATTCTAAGCACAATCTCACAGTCCCATGTGAGGAGGATGAAAATGCCTCTTTGGTTTTTGCTTTGTGAGCTTCTGCAGCTCAAAGCTGCCTCAGTCCTGTATGTGTACTGTCCTGGGGTGTGCATCTGTGTGTCTGTTGGGCCTCCCTGCCTGAAGCCAGTTTAGTGGAAGGGAGTGTATCATACCTGGAATAACATTGTTCCCGATGCTGCCAGAGTAAATGAGTACTCTGCTCAGTTTCAGCTGTATGTGTGGGTGGGTTTGAGAGCCACTGGGCAGCTATTCCACCCTGGTAAAATAACCTCAGGGTTATTTTGGCACAGGAAGTATTGCAGAGAGACTGGACATAGCAACAGTCTCTCTGAAAAGCTGTCACAGCAAGGTAGCTTGGGAATCCTGTGACTCGCTTTGAGAGAGAGGGAATGTATGGATTTACAGCCCTGGAATTTGCTCTGATATTCACTGAAAGAACACACTTGAATATAAAGGTGGCTTGTTTGTGCTTCATGAAATTTAGGTGGCCCTGAGAATCAACATCTTTGTGTTTCATCATTCTGGTTACTGCAAGGTGCAAGGACACAAAATTGTTGAGCTGCTATGGTCATGGGAGTGGGTATATATTTGAATTTGTATTTTCCTATGTGCTATCATTTGAAAGTCCTTTAAACACTGAAAATTTTCCAATGACTCAATGTCATTATGAAATAGATGTGAATGAGGCATTTTCTTCTAAATAATATTGCTATACTTTGTCCTGTGAATTTCATTTTGTTCTTTCCATGCTTTCTCCCCGTGTAGTTCCATGTGTTATGTTTTGCTTAGTTTCTTTTTATTTGGCATCTTTATGTTTGTAATACCCCCAGTTTTTACATATTTGTTATGTGAATAAACAGTCTATTTACCCAATTTCCTAGACCCTTCTGTTTTTTACATTCAAAGGGATCCAAGGTACTATTTTAGAATGGGTTGAAAGGATCTCACCTATCCTAACTCCTCTTCTAGTCCTACCCTGTCTGTGTCTACTTCATACCCTTGAATCTTTCTTGCTAATGTAAAACTTACAGTTGAATGAATTCACAACAGCATCTTCTATTTGTGTGCACAGTAATCTAACCTTTGACTAAATAAATGTCTCTTGTAATGCTTGTCTTCATTTCTAATTGTGCTGTCTTTTGACAGTCGCCCTCTCAGTGAAAGTGTGTTTTTTGGCTGTGTAACAACCTTTCTAAATCAATCTCTCTTACTTTTCTGTACACAGTATCTGTGCTGTCATGCAACCACATTGGACTCTGTAAATCAGAATGTCTGATGTCTGTTGCAAATGTCTTTTTCACTCTGCTATAAATTGCTCATGCAGATAGTCTATGGCTGATTGTTATTTATTTATTTATTATGACTGATTTTATATGTAAGAAACATAAAAAAACCTTTCCATTAAAAACATGAACTTTCCAATTTTCAAGGGTCTTCTTATCTTTTTCCACATTCAAAACAAGCAGAAATTTGCTGCTGCATAATTAATAAAGGACATACCTAAGGAATGAATCAAGGAAGTATTATTTTCTTAGTCATAAACCTATAGCAACTTCTTGTTACAGCTGTAACTGTATAAGAGAACTTCTTTGTAATTTTTAGGTATTTCCAATTCATGTAGTACTATATTCTATTGAACCTAAACACACCTGAAACTCAATGGGCTGAATGTTCAGCAGTGAGCATATGCTTTGCATAGGCATTGCAAAGATGCTCTGTCTGTGCAGGTATTTGTGCAAAGCTTTGTCATTGCTGCAGATTGTGGACTAGCACATCTAACAACTGTTTCATTTTCCTGAGTACAGTTTGAAATAGCAGAGTTTATTCAAACTGGAACTTCAGTTAATGAATTATAGAAAAATATGGACTGTAAATGAGAGAGGCTCATTGCCTTGACCCAAGTGGTCCATTTTTTCGTGTAGATATGCTGCAACTCAAGAATTATCAGAAAATAACCTAGCTCTGTTTCTCTTGACTTGAAATCAGTTGAGTGGAAATGTATACTCAGGATGACTTTGTTCTAGTTTGTTTCCTACTTAGCCTTGCACATTGTTATTGGAACAGCCATTAGAAATGGAAGACTCTTTTGTATACACAAAACTGCATGACAACTATTTTTTATCCTAAACAGTTTTTCAAGTACAGACCTGAAAGATCATGTCTTGGTTGTTTGTCTTTCATCACTTGTGAGCATTCATATGAGCTATTTTCTTTGTCTTTGTCATATACTTCTGTTTATAATGATAAACTTTATCATATTATACATTTATTTTTGACTTTTTTACAAATTTTCTCAGGTCAAGAATCTTACTCTATTATAATCTTCTAATTATTTAGCCTTTTTGTTTAATGCTTAGTTTAAGTGATGATAATGTGCCTTCTCTTTGAGGAATGTGTTCACACACGTCACATCACAGATTAACTGATTTAAACCTGTACCTTCTTGTGAGGCAGGTAACTCTTAGTATCCCCTTTTTATAGATGATCATACCATTACACAGGGAGCTTAAGAGATTTACTCAAGGTCATGGAAGCCATTTGTGACAGAGTTAGAGGTACAACTGAAAGCTTGCCTTAGTACTTCCCATTTTCATGCTTTAACCCAAAGACAATTTTTCTAGCCAAAACTAGATTTAATCCACCTCTTCCCAAAATGCACATCTGTTTTTGCTATGTTGTTATTTATCTCTAAGAGGAGTTAGAGAACTTGAAATTCCTGAATTAAAATCCCTTGTGTTAGTTGCTTTATCCTAGAACAAAGTTTATTGGTAGACTAAGAACATGTTAATCGCAGAAGAAACAAATATATTTCAACATACATGAGTGTATTTTTTCAGATTAAGTTTCTTTAGCCAACTTCCTGCAGTATGTCAAGTCCAGCTCTCCTTCAACAAAAATCCAACAAAAAGGAACGGTCAATTCAATAATTGTTTTCCTTCCCCCGTGTCAGCCTGCCCCGATCAGATTTTATAGCCTATAAAGGGTGTTCTGGGCAGCAGCCAGCCCATCATAGCAGTGACAAACTGTCTTTCAAAACTCACATTTTGGATTGCAAATATGTATGAGAAGAAAATAATTTACTAAGGCAAAAAGGATTCCTGGATGAGATGTTACACACCGTATGTCTGCACAATAAATGGGCATGCCTTCTCTCCCTTTTTTGAACCCCACTGAGCAGTCAGCTGGAGTTGGTTCTGCCTCTTGACCTTTTCTTCATTTGTCTTGTATTTCCTAATGCACTGCCTACGCTCTCCTGCATGCTAAGACCATCTTAATGAACTTAAATTCAACAACTGATCAAAGAGTGAAGTAAATGAGAATGTGCTACCAATCAGAATTGTTTTTACTGACACTGGGTTAGCGATCAGTTGAAGTCTGATATTGTCTTTCTTGCCCATGGATGTCTAGGAATGTAAAATGTTTTTCAGGTGAGACCTGCCAGCTGTGTGCCCAGTGCTGCGTTACCTGCTGAAGGATGTGCCTCACTGCTGTGCCCACACGCTGCCTTTGTTCTTTCCATAACAGTATTGTATTTTGGATTCACAGTCATTTTGTAACGTGTACAAGCTTTTCTCATCCTTGGTTGTTTCCAGCTAATGAATATCCAGTTTAAAGGAGAAATTTCATCTGTTAATCCTGGAATCATTTAGTTCATTTCAATCTTTTTTTTTTTTTATTTTTTTTATTTCTAGATGTTAAATAATAAGCATCAATTTACAGGTGTGAAATCCTGATCCTTTACTGAAAATGTTACTGACTTTATGCCATAGGCAGATTTTATAAGCATAACTCAGCAGATCATTAATGAAACTTTTAGATGAGCCTGAAAATCTGTCATGAGAAAAATCCACTAGTAATTTTTTCCATTTTCTTCTATATTACTATAACTATTACTATCTCCCTTGCAGCTAATTCCTTAACCATCTTATTTTTCTTCTCTTAATTGCTATTTTCTGCTGTTGAACAAATGACATGTGGCATGATTTCAAGTACTGTATTGAATTACAGATATTTTAAATATTCTTCATCTCCTTTGGGTTAATAATCTGCTCTTTTATAAGGGAAAGGTATCAGGTTAGTACATGCATTGTACAGTGAATAGTGCTGTAGTTGTCTAGGATTCTGTTTTCATTCTTTTAAACCCTTGATTTCAACTCTCTGTGTTGTGCTCCACTGGTGACTTCAGGTTTGATACCTTAGTACCCATTAGTCAGCTTGCTTTTACCTTGCCTCCCATATTCATTGTGCAGAAGGAGAAAAATCTAGTAAATTAGCTAGATGTGGGGGTTCTGTGCCAGAAGACAATGAAAAGATACTTAAACAGCTAAGGAAGAGAGCATTGAAGAGGAAGGAGAATTACGATTTACATTCAGAGTACTGTGTCTCATCGAGCCACAGTATTGCAGCATTGCCACAAGTTGTGTTCATTAGGTTTGGCAGCTTGCACTGCTCCCCTTCCCTGTCATTATTTCTACTGTTGCTATGATTCCTGCTTGCTTTTTGGTAGATTGTGTTTTTATTGTGGTGGAGATATTGGTATCTTTCCTTCCCTTATGTGGGACATTCCAATTACAACCTTAATTAACCTGGCAGAGAAGCATAAGCCTATAAAATGTTTACACTGGAAGAGATCTGAGGTGCTCAGAGGTGCTTAAATCCCAGTGCAGTTTGCATTTATAGGGCACATCAGCATTCCAGGTGACGTGATGCTGGGAATTCTCTCCTCTTGGCTCCCTGTTAATAGATCTGCAATTATTGTTTCAGATGTACTGTCATCTAACATATACCTTTTGTGCTTGTGCTTCCATGATCTTTATGTATAATCTTTACTTTCTTTGTGCAGTATGAAAACTTGGCTTCATTTTTGACATTGCATGTTCCTTTCCTTTTGTATCTGAGTATCCAACAAACAAATCATCTGCTCTAACAAAAGGAATTGTGTCTCCTCTATAAACCCTGCTTGTCTGGTATTGATCAGTTTCAGAACACTGTTGACAGAATTTGTTCATAACAAATTCCTCAACCTTTCCTCAAAATGTTATCCATGCATTAATCACACTTTCTCTTGACTACTGCAGGTCTTTTACAGTCATTCTTAATCTCTTCCTCCTAAATTTCAGGATAGCTGACTAGTTTCTGACTCCGGGGAGCAGTCATATCAGCTTCCTCTTCCATCATTTTCATGACTTACTTTCTATGGCTCAACCCAAATCAAAATTGCCCTTTGGATTTCAGAAAGGTTCATGGTCTTATTACAGCTCATCACTGCAGCCTGGTCTTTGCTCATTTTACTGTGGCCCCCTTGTATTCCCCTTCTTTACGTCATGTATTTCTATCAGAACTTTACTGCCATATGTTTGGATCCTTTCTGTTCATCTCCCAGATATGTGGGGGAAAAAAAAAAGTTTATATTATAGCTGACCTTGGCAATAAAGTTTCCCATAGTAAATTGTATGAAGATACTATAAAAGTACAAATTGACTTGTGTACAATTATTGGTGAGTGCTAAGAAAAGAAAATCATTGTGACTAATTGCTGAAGAGATATTATTTCCTGTTTAATTATGCAATATATGCTCTCAGTGATATAAACTTTTGAGATAATACTGCTTGTGAGCAAAATGTAGGAGTTTAAAGATATTCTTCAGATTAAGATGAATCTTATTCCTCCTGGAGAGGTTTGCCTAAATGCCTTTAATTTGAGATCCAGATTGGCTTTATTTCCACTGTAATTAGCTTTTGAATGAGACTAGTTTAAATATTCTGCAGCTGTTTCTTTTCTGGGGGAAAAGGATGATAAAAGTATCTTTTTGCAAACTGAAACAGAAAAAAATCTGTGACAGATCCTCTTCTCTGTTTTTTGTCTTTTAAAATAATATCTTCTTATTTCATTTGTGTGTCTGCCCTCCCACATTCCCCTGAATCATAAGCCTGTATGTGATGAAAGAGCAATAATATTTGCTTTTCAGGGTTGAATGATCAAGTTACTTCTGGTGGCTGAATGCTATTACACAAGTGATAGTGCAGTGACATTTCCAAAATGTGAATGATAGTGGTTTTCTTCTATGGCTGTGGGCTGCAAAGAATACAAATTCTGGTAGCACTGCATAGATGTGACTTCAGAGGAGTGACAGGCAGGCTTGCACTAACAGGACAAACAAAGGTTTTGAAGACTATTAAGTAAGCAGACATTATGAATTACTAAGTAATAAATGTTTGTTTTCTTGTTTTAGTTTTCCAAGCAGAACAGGAAATACACATAAATATGTCAAAATCGCTTCTGAACAACAGTGTTCGTAATTGCTTGTTAATTATTGCTACGTTTTTATCTATTATATTTTAGACTTTCATTTTATTTTTTAAATGCATAAATATGGTTATGCAGTTCTGATCATTATATTCTTTAGTACAATAGATTTCTCAATCAAGACTGAGCCTCTGCTGTGCTAGGGATTATACAGACACTTAAGGAGACATTCACTTGGCACAAAGAGCTGGAAGATAATGGCCATATTATTGACTGGACTGCAGTGTTCCTAAAGCTTAGAATGTTTTCCACTGGCTGGTATTTATATCATAAGGCAATAAAGCTATTTCCTGACTTTTTGCTCTGTGAACACAGAGTCTGGCTGGAACACACAGCCCAGCTGGTCTCTGAGCTCACAGTGCATTAAAGAACTCCTGAAGGAGGAACAAGGTTCAGATGTCTGAATATAAACTAATCAAAACAACTATTTCTCTGAAAATTATTAGCTGCCTATGAAGCAAATATTTCCCTGTCTGTCTGTAGACCTTTTTGCCAAGTCTATTTTTCATTCTTTTTTGGCATCATGCTGTGATTCTGTTAGATTTCAGATGAGGGGCTGAACTATGCAAGGCATTAGTTGAGACTTCCCCAGGAAAGCTGTGTGTGTGGGAAGGCATTAGTGGCACTTTTCCTGAGTCATTATAATGCGATGCTAGCACTCCTTGCTGCTGGCTTAATGTGAAACTAACCTGTTCAGATAGATAAGTCTTCCTTTCTAAACATAGTTTTTCTAGCAGTATTTTAGAAGCACTTAATTTTTTTGTTGTTGTTTCAAAGAAAAAAACCAGGCTAACTAATTCTTACTTCTTGTGCAAGCAAACATACACAGCGACTTCAGATCTTAGATTAATGTTACGTGTCACAAATAAAACTTCTCTTGGGAAAGGTTAATCCAATTGAATCCTAGAAATAGGGCTGCTGGCTAAATAAATAAGTTGATTTATGTTAAGAAATCAAAATTAATTTGAACATACTGGAGAACAGAAGGGCTTGCTTCTTGGCCAATAAAATCCTAAATTATTTAAAATAGACATGCTGCCATTTCACCAGAATTTGTATAATGTGTTCAAGTTAGATTATTGACTAATTCAGGTCAAAAGCTTTGCTTTTATCCAGAGAGCCAAACATACCAGAATCTACTTAAATGACAAGTAAACGATTGCTAAAAAGTAATGACCATGATTGAATTGAGTCACCATTCCCTTAATGAGTGTTTAAGGAGGGGTACTTAGATGTCTATATGGATTCCTTTAAAGTAAAAGGAAATAAAATTTGTTTGAGAAATAAACACTTCAGCATCATCACAATGCAGTGTATTATTTTGACATAATGCTGCTTATGTTGCAGTAGATAAGAATGCATTTATAATTGGCATCTACATCCTGAAAGGGACACCAGTTTTATCTCTACCGTCAGCATGTTCAAAAATCTGATCAATATAATGTTAGTATTCTTCCAAATAATATTAAGAATAATCGATAGAAATAATTACCCAACCTACATTCCTTAGTTGAAATTCATATTGAAGCCAGTAGGAAATTTGCCAAAACAAGGGTAGATTGGAACACAATGGCTTGACATTCTTATATTTATTTAATGAAATCATAATTAGATGTTGATGGATTGGTTTGGGGTTTTTTTTGTTTGAGGGGTTTTTTTCAGAAAATTTGAAGTGGTTATATGTTTTACAAATTGAGTATGTCCAATTCTGCAAAGAATAGTGGTGAGAAATCGAAGTAGAAATAAGCCAAATTCATGTCATGCCCATTTAAAGTTTCCATAAATTGAGATTCAGTACTTTATTTCAGTCTTTCTGTGAGTCTGGCTATCTTCAGACTCTGGATTTGAGCTCAGGTTTAAATTTATTACATTTCTGGTGAGCTACTGTAGCTCCCTATTCATCAGCTTATCTCTTACTAAACTAAACTAAAATATAAGCCTTTTGCAGAATAACAACTCTGGCTCTGTTCTCTCTGATCGATGCACACAAAAGCAGCCAGTGTCCAAGACAATTGTGCATGATCAAAGAACAAACAGACAAATCTCCCATGTGAAGTATCCTTTAAACTACCCACAACATCCTGCGTTATTGTTCCAATGACAAATTATAATTCCATTTTAGATTAAACTTGATGCCAAACCTAGGTTACATTTCTCATGGGTTGATAAGAATAAACTGCATCCTCTTGATTTAAAGCTAAATAAATACAAGATTGTTTACAAATTCAGTTCCTATCACAATATTTCTAAGCTGACAAAATGTTACCTGGTAAGTGACATGCACAACAGGCGGTTCCTGGGAGCATGGGTAGGCTAAAGATATCCTCCTCCCGTTCCTAGCAAAGTCTGTTATTTCGGAAAGACTCAGCTGTAACTCATTGAAACTGCCACAAAGTCTCTCTAAATTTCTAGATATGTGACTCATTCCCCTTTCACTTGGCAAATTGTTGTTTTTAGGATAATTCGATGTTTCTTGGATCACATTGAACTGCACTTTAGGGGATGTTGGTCTGCTGGAAATCCTGCTAGGTGATCCAAAACCACGAAGAGACACTGAGCGATTTGTAGGTTCAGCATCCAATGTTTCCAAGGCCACCGAGGAGTCACCTGGGAGCCTTTTTTCATCCAGGTCACTGACACTTGATGAAGAGCTCTGCTCATAACTAGGGCTCTTTACTTCTTCAATGAGTCTTCTCCTGCCACTCGGAGATTGAATAACTGTGCTTCTAGGCATTAACAATTCCCTGCTTTGAGGCTGGTCTTCTGCGGCAAGATTCTCAAAGAATTTTCTTTTCCCAGGAATATTAATAGAGGATTCAAAATTATAAAACATATTCTGCTTAGTCTCAGGCAATGCTGAAGAATTTTCTTCCAGCATCAATTCTTTAACCATAAGACGCATTATATACCTGTCTGAACTTGAAGATGGAATGAGATTAGGCTCAGGGAACCTCTGCTTGCCAATCAGAATCAATAAGAGTTTATCTGTTAAAAAGCATAGGCCCTTTGGTCTTTCATTTTTTTCCAGCTGGATTCGTTGAATGTGAGGCATACAGGAAGAGGTAACTGAATACACCAAAACAATATTAGAAGTATTAGAGGCTACTGCCACAATCTGAGCTCTAAGGTCAAAAGCCATTATATCAGGAACCAGAATACCTGGGATGGTGACTTTTCTAGTGGTCGTTACCTTCCTCTCAAAAGTCACCAAGATCAAGTGAGAAGAGTCTTGACCATTTGTTGCTGCAGAGTCTTTGCGTTTCAGAGTAATGAGAGGACTGGGATCAGACCGACGGTGGTTTGCAAGGATATGGGTTAAATCCACAGGACCTGATGAAGAGGAGGCAAGTGAATCAACACCTGATCTATCTGACTCTATGGACTTTCTTCGTGTGTCCATGGAGTATTCCTCATCACCAAGCACCAGAGCAGACTGTGAGATTAAAGAACCAGCTTCTGTACCAGAGGGCACATCAAATGCAATGCCTGCATTGAAACCACAGATATTATCTAAAGGAAGCTCAGTAGCTACAGCAACCTGGAAATCCAATGTGGCTTCTATAGCACAGATATAACCTCCCACATCAAAAACTGGGCAAAAGGAGCAGATCTTCAGAGTTTTCTGAGCATTATCCCATATGTAGGAGTGCAGGGCAGTGCCTATAGCAACTACTAAACGATTACCATCCTTAGTCCAGCAAGCACAGTGGATGAGTCCGCTGCTTTTGATCTCTGCCTTAACCCGCGTATTGTCAGTACGGACTGCATGCAAGACTGAAGCATCTCGTTTTGTAAGCACAGCCAAGACCTCCTTCTTTGGATGCCAGACACAGCCTTGAGAAAGCAGTGGAAACGGCTCACCAACTTCACAAGTCTGAGAAATCAAGGGCTTTTTCTTCTCTGCACTGCTGTAGACCAGCTGCCAGATGCTTACGTGCTTTTTGTGCTGGACAGCAAGCAGAGCTGGGGTGTCTGTAGAGCAACATGGGCCCCAGTAAAGCCCATGAACATGTTCAAATTGACCAACAATGCTTGAGTCTCCAAACCTCAGCTCTCCATTTTGATAGTATAATGTAGTCAGTATCACCTGCTTCCCATCTGTCCAGGCGATTCCATGCACAGGGTGGATAGCTTGATATAAAGCATTGAGGCCGGTTCTCAGCATCTTTGCCTTTCCCAGATCCATCTTTTTAAGCTTTCTTTCTAATGGTGGTTGTTCCGAAGTAGAGAATCCATGGAATTCACTTGCAGATCACCACGAGAAAATTTTTCTTTCGCGTTTCCTTCCCTTCCTTTCCAGCATCAAGCTGTTTTTCCTGCTAATAATCCAAGAGTCTATATTGTGAACTCCTTCTCAGTAGGCCTGCAGCTGCTCTTCTAAGTATAAATCCATGTCAAAGCTGCTTTGGCTATGTCTTTTCCTGGGAGGAGTTATCATCTTCATGTGATTGCTAACAAGGTTTAACCAATTACTGTGCATTTTCGTAGAAGGCTATTTTTAACTCTTCAGTGCTGGGAATATATTTAAAAATAACACTAATACCTTGACCTCCAGTGAATGAAAGTCTTTACCAAAGAGAGACATCATACACTGGTAAGCCTAAGTATTAAGCTACAGCCTGAAATAATGACCTGACACTTCTTTCAGCCAGCCTTTGAAGGATGAAAGAAGATTTAAACCTAACTGAGAACTGTACAAGGCAGATTGCAATCTCTGATGGGCAGCATCTTTCAAAGAGACAAGATTCGAAATGGCTATGAAAGGAAAGTAGAAAAGGGAAATCATGCTCTGTTCTGTCAGTAGTTACAAGAGAATGAAAGAAGGTGGGATTTAGAAAAAAAACCCACCCAAACTAAAAACTGCAAGTACGTAGTCTAGAAGCAAAGAGAGCTGATTAGTGATTAGTGTTCATTTTACTGGGACATACTTCCTAGCTATAAATATATATTGATTTCTTTCTTGGTCTTCCCAGCCACCTGTATCTGAGGGCTGTTCCCTCATTATACAGACAAAATGCAGAGAGGAAGCCAAAATGTTCCTGTTTCTCCTAACCCTGCATTTTCCACAATATGTAACATAATATCATGCAAGATCCTTGAGTTGTCAAAGACCCAAAAGACCCAACCAATGAGTTGCTGTAACACAGTGGGGCCATATGAGGATACAGCAGTTTAGGTGGGCTGTGTTGTTGCAGACTCAGAACTGGGTCAGATGGACTGCCTTGGGTGTCTCCACCCTTCCCTCCTCAGCACAGCCTTCTCTGGGGTTGGCTTGGACAGAGTGTGCGGATGGCTGAGCCTAAATAGTCAGGGTGGGATTAATTACTTAAATATAAGTAACCATTACTATTTTCAGTGCCCCAAGACATCTGAGACAGCCACACTCAGCTGGCAGATACAGCATAGGACTTAGAGAAGAGTAGTGCCATTCTGGAGTGGCAGCTGGCAACAAAGAGATGATCCCCAGATAGTCCCTGGACTGCCTAAGATGGCATTAGAAGCTTATAAACAGGTAACTGGATCCCATCCTCAGCATCTGTCTGTAATTCGTGTTTTGCCAGTGCATCTCCTTTCAGCTTCCATGTAACTTGTGTGTCTTGTTTTTTACATTAACAAAAAGTGAATAAATTAAACCTGGGCAAAGGTTTACAAGCTATCAATGTAATCACTGTGGTTAAAAATGTAAGACTTAACAATACACATTCTGCATCTTTGGCTCATTTATACATTATATATTTGTATATTACCACCTGAGGAAAACAAACATCTTGTTGAAGGCAGTTGGACCTCTGTTTTAAGAATTTTTTAATACCCTTTTTCCAGGTGTATTTACTGAAGATGGTTATTACCACTAAAGAACTCCCAAACTGGTGTAATTATATCACATGCTCATTCACAGCCACCTTTTTTTCTTTTGTGAATTATTTCATGAAGATTACATTCAAAATAAAAACTTTTTTATATTCATCAAGAACGAGCCAGCAAGGATGACTGGAACAGGTAAAAATTAAAAAGCTAAATATGCAGGTTAGAAGATCCCTTCTTATGCAAGATTCATAAACTCTTAGGTGTCTGTCTGTGCTTGTGATGAAACCATGTTTTTTAATGATTTTTACCTTACCCTTTGTGGCAGAGATGCCACACTGCCATACCTATTTCACTAGGAGTTCTGACTACTCTGTACTTCCTCCAAGTTGTAGCAGGATTATTGCTTTTTTATATTAGTGAAAGTTTCTTACCCATAGTAGTTATAATGAATAGATTACATTAAAATACAATCACAGCAGCTCCATAAATTGACAGAGTCTGTACAATATATATTTGTTTTACTTTAAAATAATGGTGTTTCAGTGCTTTGTTGTCTTCTGGGTGTATTTTGCTGAAACTGATAAAGCTATTCTTTGGCACAGCATCTCATCTATATTCTGCACCACTGTGCTTTAAATATCCTAACAAAACTGTGTCGCAGCTGGATTCTAGCAACCTAAAATGTGGTTTGGATGCAGAAACTTCTGCCTCAGTGTGACTGAAATGCTCAGATGTTTCGCTAGGGATAATGTGTATCCTGCCAGCTATGCTGACATCTTGAGAGCATGGACTGACTACTTGTGTGGAAGACTGGACTTTATTTGCTGGGGGTTTTTTTTTGTTTGTTTTTTTAATTTCATCATCTCATAAAGAATTTGCTCTTCAGCAGTGTCTGTGACATTATCAGAGGGGGATACAAGGCTGAATATGTGAGATTTGCCATTAAGAGAATCGCCCTCCATTTTGGAATTTAGGTCATCTCACAAGCACTGAAGTCTTGAAAAATATTTGCAGCAGAGCTACAGTGAGATTTTAATCTATCTCTGAAGCTCTTAGGAAGTAGGACTTCATCTAAAGTCATACTTATGACACACATATGAAGTTATGCTTCATCTGAAACATACTTATTTCTAATTAATTATCTGAGAAACACAGATACAAAAATGACAACATCCACAAAGTTCCATACAAAAATGACAACATCCACAAAGTTCCACTGGCATGGTAGTGAGCTGGGGAGTCAAGTGAGCATGAATTTGCTGTGGCCTTTTGAAAACTCTCTAAGGCTCAGTGTTCTTTGAAATCTGCAGGGTTTGGACACACTGCGAGCTCTCTTCTGTAGCAGTTGAGTTGGAACCTCAGACTCCATTTGAGATAACATTTGAGAATCTCAAGGAAAGTTTCCTCCTGTGGTTCATTCTATGAGCCTTTTTTGGTGGGAGGCAATAATGTGGGCAAGGAACTTCTGTAAGAACAGAATCCCCATAAACACCATATATGACAAAATTCATTTGAGATAAGTTTATCTTTCAGCTTGTTTCCTTAAAAAACTGTAAATAATGGAAGACTTGTAAAATATACAATGAATAAATATACAAAGAATAAAACCTAAGTTATGCCATGATTATAAATTTAAACAAGTTGTACTGGGGATCAAAGAAGGCGTAAAGTGAATAAAAGAGACATTGAACTTTTGTTTGGCACAGCCTCATTTTTTAAAAACAGGATAAAAATAGAGAGGAAAAAACAAGTTCCCTTCATTTAGTTAGCATATTTTTCTGGAAAAAATAGAAACAATATTTCTCCATCACCTTGGCATGCACAGATCTCTATAGCACACACTCATAATAAAGGCTGGTGATTGAAAACTGTCCTGCCAATTACTACAGTTAGAAATCTGAGACGCTCCAGTGAGCAACCACAGACTTTACACCTACAAAGAGCTAGATTCTGAACTATTAGCATCTCTGTGCCTCTGATTAACTCTGTTGTAACTGAGAAGGTCTCCTAGGCTAAAACAAGGTGTTTCAATGGTGGCTGGCTCTCTCCTGCAGAGTAATTCCAGCCAGCCAGTCCTTGATGCTTTGGAGGAGATGGTTTTTAGAAGTCGTATGTAAAGTCCAAAACTGAACTCTGAGTTGCACATAGCTGCCAGCTGGTAGACATGAGTTCCCATGGTTCATAATGAGTGTTGGAAAATTAATCCAGCCTTCATCATTGAAGTGAGCTGCCTTTTTTTATAATACTGATTTATATTGATGTTTTTCCAAGCATTCTACTTGCTATTCAGGGAAACACTGAATACTTTTTGTGTCCAAATGGATCAGAGCTAATGAGTTCCAGGTTCTTAAATATATTTACCTGTCTATTACTTGTCCAGTGGGAGATTGGTAACTAAATATCTCTGTGGATCTGAGTTCAGCGCCTTGCTGGAAAAGCTGGATTTCAGACTTCATTTTCTCCTTTACTCATGGTAAAATAACTCTTCCAGGTCAAATCTTGCTTCAAGTTAATTAAATAGATGTTAATATTCCTGGTGACTTCAGAGGAAGAGAGATCCAGCTCAATATGTAATAAAAATGTAAGAGTAATAATTTTTCTAATGCTAATTTAACTCAACTTTATGAAATGTCTAATACTTTGTGGTATTTTTTCTTCAAAAGTATTTCTATGTAAAGCTACTCACCATGAATTCACCAATTTAAGTAGATGTGTCATTTACCTCAACACTTTTGAGAAGCTTGAGTATTTTTTTACGTAATAAATGCATACTAAATGTCTTTATTCTTCCACACTGACATTTCTTTGCCTTGAGATCTGATTTTAAAAAAGTAGTTATCTATCATAATCTAACTGGAGCAGAATGTGAAAATTATGCACAGTTAATAAAGAAACGAAATACGTAATCTGTCAGAGCAGATCCACTGATCCACACTTTGTAAATCAGTGCTCTTCTGACAGGGATATGTCTGTGTGCTGTTCCTGCTCTCAGAATAGGATTTTACTCACCAGCTGCACGTTTTTGTATGTATGTCATGTAAAGTGGGAAACACCTAATGAAATATTGTAATTTTTACACAAATATATTTAAGAAATTGCTAAGAAATTTGGTTAATTAAAAAAACACATATTCAAATTTTTGTGTAAATGCAAGACTCTCATCTTTTCTGTGCAGGCTACATTCAAACTAAGGAGACTTCAGACAGGAAAGTCACCACTTCTTTCTAAGACTACTTTTTTCATATGTGCAGAACCTTGGTGTTACCTTTCTGGAGCAACTGCCTGTGCCAAAGGTACCAAGCTGGCTTGATCTGTCATTTGTAAACAGAGGCACCTAGCATGGGGACAAGACACTGCTACAGCAAGACAAAAGTTTTGCCTCTTCTTGAAGTTTATAAATTCTGTGAGCTCATTTCCACCCTCAGGGATATGCTGCTAGATGGCAACTCTCCAAATGTCATACGTGTGTAACTGACTGCAGTGACCTCTCTGACACTGGACCTTGAATTCTCTGAAATTCCCCTGTGTCTCAGGGAAGGCACCAGAGGTGCTCCATCACATCATTCCAACTGGAGCTGTCCATCACTCTTGCAGGAGTTTTGTCAATCATTGTCTTGATGTTTGTGGCTCTTGGAACTTCCTCTCCTCTGTAACAGAAAGGCAAATATGTAATTCTAACATAGCAATCCAGCACTTCTGAGGGAGTAGAGTTGGCGAAGCAGTTGTTAATCACCCAAGCCTTCCCTTTTGTGGTTTAAAGTGAGACTCATGTAGTTCATTGGAACGGAGAGAAGAGAACCAAATTTTTTCAGGCCACTTCATTCTCACTCTCATCAAGGGCTTAATGTTTCTCTAGCCTTCACAATGCTAAAGCAAAACTGGTGAGCAATTAGGAAGGAAAGCCAAATATAGTCACAGAGAATAAGACTCATTTCTCATTTAATTGTAGGTGTGAGATTCATCCTACAAATTAGTATTTCTGCATTGAAGTAAATATGTATAGATGCCTATATGAAGGTAGTACCCAAGCTCCCATTAGGCAACAGCATGCAGCCTCAGGTCTCTAACGTATCTCTGCACACACACACTATAGTTGTCTAAGTCAGACCCTGCTTCCTGATTCACTTAAAAGTCAGTGGTGAGAAGTAGATACTTTTAGGGCATGATTCATTCCATCCTAAAGTACCTAAAATAGATGAATAACTCTTGCTTTATGAGTCTAGCTGAAGTACTCAGATAGGAAATGGGTGTGGAGAGATGAATGCTGAGTAATGGTTGCGTAGTCATTACGTGCGTGTCTGTTATAACTAGAACATTTATCAATGATCAGCCCACCAATACCTCTTTCTAGAGCTACATGATTCTTTCCCACAGCCTTCCCACTGCTGAATGCCCTCTGTATCTCAAAACACTGGTTTTTGACTTAATGCTCCCATATGTACAGTCTCTTGTGCACACTTTATAAAGCAATCAGGTTTTCAATAGAAATTCCAGCATTTATTTTACAAAAATTATACTGGGCAGAAGAACATGAAATGTTCTTTAGGATATATTTCTGTCTTGGCAATGAGAGGGAATGAATGATCTAATGGGTCTTTCCATCTGTAAGTCAACATTCAGCTTCCAAATTATGACAGTCTTTTTCTTTCATAGGCATTAAATTTATTTGTTTTTGAAGATGTCTCTTATTAGTACCTTCTTTTTTACATGATGATGTAAATTTATACCCTTGAAGTGATATTTTTATAATTCCCACCAGACACATCAGATAACTTAGGAACCTCTTGCATGGCTAAATGCTCTTTGCCACAGTGTGCATAGTCAGTTAGATCACTCTCAATTGAAAGCCTGTTGAGACTTGAAGAAGAACAAAGGATAGTAATATTTTTAGCAGATTTATATTTGTCCCAGCTTGATAAGTTGAAAGGGTCATTAAACTCTGTCTGGGAAAATACTTTATTCTTGTAAAGGAACTCAGGCCAGCATGAGCTGGACATAATCCTGTATCCAAAGTGGCTGGTTGACAACGTAGACAGAGTCAAACTCTTAGCAACACCTGCTTTGGAAAGTGCACTAGAAAGCAAAATTTATTACTTCTGAATCACATGGGTTCTAGTATCTATTCAGGCAGTCAAACTGGTTGAGAATGTTGATTGAGAAAGACTTCGGGGTCTCTCTTATTTTGCTTGATGTACGAGGTGTGTTTGATGATAACACTTCCGATGCCCAAGACAGTTGAATAGTTTGCTGTTGCTGGTTCTACTTGGGACAATTTCAAAAGTGTCTGAAGAAAGCTGATTCCCAGCTATATTTGGAAACCCTCGTAATAAAACACCTTTAACTTGGTCTCCCATAGAAATGTTCTTGCTAGTTAAACTTAATAGGATCTCCCTCCCTCCCTGATATAGACAAAAATATTAGTGAATATATTCTAACACAAACCTGCTAATTAAAATGAATCAGTGGTAGCAAAGTGCTGCTATCCACCTGCTTGTTTAAGTAGTTCACCTGTAACTGTCTGTGTAGGCTGAAACTGAGCTATAGTGGATGATGTTTTTAATCCACAGCCCGTAAGATAGTTGAAGCATTAGCTAGAATTGTATTGAAGGTCCTGTGGGGTCTACATTTTTACTGAAAGGCTGTGATGGTTCTGTTTTGGCCCTCTTTTTTATCTTAGATAAGGTCTTAATGTAATGGAAAAAAAAAATTAAAAATACTTTTTCCTGCTTCCCTAGTAGGAAGGATTAGAAGTGTTTCCATTTGAAGGTCAGTTTAAGCCTAAATACCTGTTCTCCAGGATTCAGCCACCTTGAGTCCATAGGTGCATGACCTGAAATGGCTAATTCAGCCTTGTCTTTCTCTAAGACAGCTAAAGGCCAAATGCTGGGTCAACCCTGATGAGGAGCTGAATACCAGAGAGATTAGTGTTTGTGTTTCTCCTCGAGATGAATGTAAAAACCTGAGATTTTTAGTGGCTGTTGCTGATCTGTAGACACTTACCTGGAATTAAAGCTGTCCCTGGAGTATCATGCAAAAAAAACCCCAACTTTTTACAGTCTTTCTGTGCTGTCCTACTTGTAGCTGCCTCGGTATGTTATAATCTGCCTCTCTGGCTGCTGAACTTTTAGTTATAACTTCAGATCATTTTGGTCAGGAGGTTCTAGAAACTCATTAAATAGTGTTATAATTGCACATGCAGAATGAAGGAAAACAAATACAGCCTTAATTTTCTGAGTCCATTAGCCAGCTCCCTTGATTCATTTATCTGGAGGATAAAGAATGCCAGTTAATTTCATTTCCACAGTTACATTTTCCAAAATCATCGAAAGACTAATCAAAAGCTTGTAGCTAATATTTGCGGCATGTTTGGTTTTCTCCTGTTGTTTGAACTGCTTCCAAAATGTCTTGCCAGTGACATTTCTCCACCAAGCAGAGTAAATACCAAAACTATAGAGAAATAGTTTTACTGAAGAAAGCAGAAAATGTGTTGCCCTGTAAATACAACATTTCTCAAAGTCACTGATATCCTTCTGTAACTTCCATGGCAAGGAAATGACAGAGCTGGAATAACTAGTTTACTGAATAGATGCAATATATGTAATTCCAGTACTGTTCCACAGTTTGAAAGATAGACTTACTTACATTTTTTAATCCATTTTTTGCTATGAAAGATTGGGTGGAAGAGAAAATCTAATCGTCTTGGACTGTCTGATTAAGATATTGTTGTTATTGGAAGTTTTATTTGTGACACCGCACTGCATGATCCTGAGTTTAGGCTCTAGATCCCTCTTTTATTTATGATAAAAGACGATCTCTTCCCCTGAAGTGGTTGGAATCTAAACAGACAAGGTAGAATGATCATTCTTGTTATATAAATTAAATACTGAGGCACAAAGCAGTTCAGAGCATATCTACAATTCCGCAAGCTGCCTTCAAAAGAGTAGGCAGTGAAGCAATATCACTGCAGCACTCTGCATGTGTGCTAATTAGTCTGGATGGATGCTGCAATTTCATATTTATATTGCATCTGAGGTGCCAGCTAGTTTTGTATTAGCCACTTTGGAGCATTAGCATTGCAAACAGATCCAAAGTAATTAAGGATCATGCAGTCAATGTTGGAACTGTGGTTAACCCCACTACCACTTTTTAATTTCCTTCTCTTCTTCATGTTGCATGAAAAATATTACGGACTCATACATCAGTTTAGGGGTAGAGATCTTTGGAGGCCATATGGTCCAATTGCTTGCTTGGAACAGGGCTGACATCAGTTTGTTCAGGTTCCTTAAGGCTTTGTTTGATAACTCATCTTGTGAATTTTTTTTTAATCTATATTTAGTCAGAATTTCCCTTGCTATGATTTGTGTCCATTGCTTCTTGTCCTTTTGTTGGGCATCTCTGAGAAGAGTGTTGCACCATCCTCTCCACCACCCATTAGGTTGTTGTAGCCAGCAACTGAGATCCTTCTTCTCTCTGTCTTCTGCAGGCTGAACAAACCCAGCTCCCTCCTCCTCTCCACATTCTCCAACCATTAATGACATTGGAATGATTGGGCTTGCAAGTCTGTGATCCATTATTAAGGCCCTGGTCTTGTGGAATTTTTGCCTCCATTCCAGAACATAAGCTACCAGATTCTTGACTCTAGTAGCTGGTGGTGTATATCCTGATGAGCTGGAGCTGTTCCCTGTGCATACCTGAGGTTACCTCACCTGGTCCTGTAAAAGGCTTTGAAGATCAGGTCTAAGACCTTCATAATGACTCACATAAAAGCATTGTGAGAGAGAATATGTGAATATCTGAGTTGGGAAGAGCCTGGTGAGAGAAGTGGCAGCTTTCAAGACAGTTTTAGTGCTACTGAAAAAATCCAGCTGCAGTTTTACACTCACAGCTACAGCTGCAAGAGGAAACTATAGATACAGATAGGGATAAGGAGTTCCAAGAGGAAGATGAGGATTAGGAATAATTGCTTCAGGAGGAAATTTTATTCTGTTCCGGGGCATTTGGAACAAGTATCAGTTGGGGAGGAGGTGACTGTGCTGCAGACCTGTGGTAACCAGCAGTGGTGAGAAGTGAGACAGGCACATGGAGATTTTTGGTTTAATCTGTTAATCACATGGCCGTCACTGCGGGTGTGCTGTCAGAATTACCTTAAGCATGTGCTTTGAGACGCATCACGGATTCTGGCTGATTCTCTTTTGTCAATGCTCGTGATACACAGGAACATTCGCACTGACACAACCTGCTGAGCTCTGCAGGCTGGTGTTTATTTTGGTCAGGGCTTTTTCCAGTGTGGTGCTGGTTTTGCATGACCTGTACACTTTGGGATTAAAATTACTTGGTTGCACATGTTGGTTCACTGAATTGAAAGGTCAGTATGGGTAACACATTTTTCGTTTGTTTTCACTGTTCATAGAACACTGGTTGGGTTTCAGAGTAATGCTAATTCTTTATCCATGGATGCTGGTGAAGGAAATTTGTATTGTTGGGGTTTTTTTGTGGCTTCCATGAATTTTTACATTTGCAGACTTTGCGCTTTCTGTTTATGGGCAATTTAGTGCTTTTTCTTACAGGGGTGTTCTTCATATGGAATCTATTACACATGATTTGTAGATCCTTTGTAGATTTGAAAAACAATGAAGAATGGGATTTCACAATATAGGAACTATGAACTAAATCAAAACACCCTAAAAATTTGGAAACTGTTTGTCTTCCTAAAAATGGAAATACATAAATAGTTTGTAAACAGTGCTGGCTGTAGGGGTTTTAACAAAAGAAAATGAGATATTAATCTGCTAAACTTTAAGGTTTTGGGTTTTTCTCATAATGACTGTGGCAACACGTCCTCTTTGTGACCACTGAGTAATCTTAGATGTTGGAGTCATGTGGTTCCATCAAAACATTTGGGAAGCAGTGTGATGAAACCCCCCACTTTTCCAGCCCGCTGTTTCTGTTGCCAGGATAGAAAAATGTGCTGTGGGAAGGTCTTGTGGTAAATGACTGTTTAGGAATGTGAGCTCTACAGAGCCTTGTAGAGAGAGACTACTGGACTTTAGCCTTGATACAGATATGCTGCATCCCAAAGGTGGAGGAGGTGGATGACGTGCAATGACTTTCAAAGAGCATTCGTAATACACTAATCTGGTCTGCTTTGATAATCTGGTTTTAGTCATTTCCTTGGTCATGAACTTTCCCTCTTGGTCCCTTTGTCCTTTCTGTTTCCCCTCCAATTTCCTGCTAATTCTAAACCACTTTTCCATGTATTTCAGAGGCTTTCCTGAAGGTATGGGCATTCCTTGTTTCAGTCTACTCTTCCAAGATCTTCGTGTGCTGTGGACTTGTTAACATGTATTTAAGGATCTCGATGCCTCCAGAGAATACTGTGAGGGGAAAAATAACATTATTTTTTGTTCAATATCTGTGGTGTCAAAGATTTTTTAAAATATTGATCCAACAGCTTTGAGGTACCCTCTACAGATCCTTTATTCTGTCTTGGAATTTGGCCTCACCTTTCCTTCCATAGTCTTGGGAATATTAGTGTAGGGGATCTAATTAGCTCATGTCCAATTAGCTCTGTGATCCTGTCTGAACTATGTCTATTATGTGATTAGGTCCAATCTCCTGTCACAAGACACAACTTGGGAACAGCTATTCTTCTCCCATCGTGGAGAGATGTGTGGCCTGATCAAGGGAAACATGTAATTATAAAAACTAAAGTGCACCCAGCAAAGTATAATTTGCTTTTATTAATTGGATTTATGCCTTCTGATGCTCTGATCATCTGAGAGGACATGAACATCTACCTGGAGCCTGGATGAAAGCAGTCCTTTCTTGTAAAGTCAAGAGCTCTACTAGGACACCATGTACCTAGAATTTCCCTTTATAACTCTCCTTATGTGCTCAACTTTCTTGTGCTGTCCTTGTTGCTCTGTAATGACTCAGAGGCATCTCTGGAATTAGCGATGTCCATGTGTTCTTAATGCCTCGGTGCCACTTACCTCCTACCTAGGCATTTCCTATTTCTCAAATGCAGTTTTAGTATCTTTCTACTGATCAGAAATCAAATGACACTCTGAGATTGGCAATGGAAAAGAATCCCTTTTCAGAATTTGCACTGTACAGACCTGCTCTGAGAAACTGCAATAAGTGCCTGCTTATTTTGTACATGCTACCTGCAGATGCAGAATTCACTGGAATGGGAGGCAGGCGAGAGGAATCCCTGTTCTGTCCTCATTACTGCTTCTGAACTCGTGTGAACTCATGCTTTTCCTCACTTGCCCTCTTTTTGGGAACTTCAGCCAACCAGCCCTGGTATTTCAGAGTGTCTGACCCACAAGGAAAGATAGATACAATCGAGCACCCAGGCGAAGGAACAGTCTGATCAGAGTAGTGTGAAAAGCTGTGTGAAGATGGTCAGTGTAGTTCAGAGCAGGGATGCAAGGGCCACATTATCCCCGTTACGAACAAGCACAGTAATTCCTCAGTTCAGTCATTCTGACTACTGCCCATATAGAGGAAGATCTTTTTTCCTGAAGAGAACCCAGTTTGTAACAGATAAAAATCTTGAAAAAGCAATGTCAGAGAAGTGCAGGTTGGAATTAGATGGATACGGACAGCTCTTTCAATTGGAAAACTGATGATGTTGCGGTTCCATTTTTATTTTTAACCCAGAAAACACAGAACTGCAAACAGAACTATTCCTTTAGAGGCAGTGGAAACTCTTGAGATTCAAAGACAGTAAGTTTATGAGGAAATAGTCTATTTCAGTGCACTCCTCAGAAGTAGCTGTAGCAAGGTTGAATATGTAATCTCACGTCATGGGAACACCATACATACATAGATTTTCCTATTTAAAACATGGATATGGACAAGAAGTTATAAATTGTTTTGCACTGAAACACAAGGTCACTGCCAGCCTGCTGGAGTCCTGCCACTGCTACTGCCGTGTGGGGTCACCAGCAGTGGGTACCACTGCCCTGATGCTGCTGTTCACCAACAGAATCAGGGGGACATTCCCTTCAGCGTGCACACGTAATGTACCAGCACGAATGCTTTCCTCCATGGCTTTTTGTGACGGGAAATGCCGACCCCCCACTCGCACTCAGCCGCGTTCTGGTGTCTGGATGGTTTGGAGCGCAGCGCTTGGTTTCCCTGCCTGCCCGGCGCGAACGCAGTGGTACCCCACCGATACCCCCCCGCTCCCGCACACGTCCTGAGCCCTCCCGCCGCTCGGACTCCGCCCGGGCACGGTCACACGGGGGGCAAACGCCGGCGAGACCGCGGGGGCAGCGCTCCGCCGGGCACCACCGCTAAAGCGAGCCCTGCCCGGGGGATGGCAGCAGCATCCCCCGCACGCCCGTGGGGTGGGGGCGATGCCGGCGGGAGGCCCCCCCCCGCCGCAAGGTTCTCCTCGTCCCCGCGGCCCCCGGGCGCTCGGAGCGGGGGCGGGCGGACCCCTCCCCGTCCTCCCCGCCCCTGCCCCGCATTGGCTGCGGGCGCTGACGGGCAGCCGGGGCGGCCCCTGCCCGCGGCCGCCCAGGGGCATTGCCCGCACTGGGGGTCCGGCCGCGCCGGGGAGCGGCGCTGAGTCGAGCCGCTGCCGCCATGGGGGTGGAGATCGAGACCATCTCTCCGGGAGACGGTACGAGGCCGTGGGGGGAGCAGCCCTGCGGCGCGGGGACGGGGGCGCCCGGTCCGGCCGGGCACCCG
>VZTE01006313.1:729808-758611 GCA_013397775.1 Eulacestoma nigropectus | reverse complement strand
GGCTCCGGGAGCGGAGGAGCCGCCGCAGAGCGGGGAGCGAGGAGCGCGGTGCGGAGAGGCGGCGGGGGCGGGAGGGGAGGCGCGGCCGCCCCCGCGGCCCCCGGGCACGAACCCCCGATGCGGGAGAGGCGGAGCGCGGCGAGGCGGCCGCCCTGGGTCGCGGCGGCGGCAGGAGCGGCGAGGGGCCGGGGTTTCTGTGGCATCCGCTGACAGCTGCACAGCCCGAGCGCGGGGTCAGCGCCGGCGCTCGGCGGAGAGTCCAAACTTTCCCCGGTGGCGAGCCCGGCCTCGCCGAGGGCACCGGCCGTTCGTGCCAGCATCCCCCGGCAAGGCACAGCCACCTCCCGGTCCAGCGTGGGATGCTGGCGAGGGCTGAGGTCCAGCCCGGGTGGCAGTCACCTCCCCTTGGCTCACGCTCGCCTTTCCAGAGACAATTTGCGGTGTTCTGCTCTTCTTTGGAATTATAATATAATTCCGTAAGGTTTGTGTGTTTTGGGTTTAAGAAAATGTAATTTCTGACATACATATGTAGCTATATAATAGGCCAGATTCATCCTTGGCTGATATACAGCCATAAATAATTCGTTCGAGTTTATTGCAGCTTAAGTTTCTTGGCCCGGTATCTTTCCTTTCTTTGTGTATGCTTTTAAATTGGCTTCTCCCTCTTGTGCTGTTTAGCTCTAGGGATTGAATTCTTCTCTTGGTTGCACAGATGTAAAAGAAGAGTACTTATAGCCACATAAGTAATGGTGCTGAGTTGGGAGTAGGAAGGAGGGTGGAACTACCTCATAGTAGTACTTTCTATCTATTAAATAGATCAGGGCTGTCATTGTAAAGTAATATACTGTTCCAGATAAGGTTATATGGATTAGTTCTCTTGGTTGCAAGTCTTAATCAAAATCAGCTGACTTTAGGCACTGTCTTAAGCCACAGTGAGTCAGTGGTCTTGCAAATCTCTGCTTTTAATTTGGCTTTGATTTGAAATTATGTAGCTTTGTTGGCTTTGCTGGTGGTACACTCACACAGCAGACTGTGTGTCCATAAGGTCTGAAACTGCTTTTCTCAGATCTCTGTATAATAGTACATCACTTTAATAATACGTGTTTTACTGAGGGTAGGATTAATCTCACATAACTTTTCTCAGGTTAGCTGGCTAGTCTAAAGCAGTCTTCTGGGTTTTCTCTGTGGTCCTCTCCAGAGAATAATTCATCTTGCCTTTCTCTGGATAGGCTGGCTTTTTCTCAAAGCACTGCTAATTCTTTGCTGTCAATAGAGGAAGCCCAGGAGACTGGCATATGATAGTTGCCTGTGGTTTAGATTGCTGAATTTAAAAGAAATGAATCCCACTTTAGCATACCATGGTGCCCTAACTGGATACGTACTGTACTGCATTTTGTGCAACGTGCAGCTAGGGATATTCCAGCCAGCCAAGCCAATGAACACGGCTGTTCAGGTGGCGCTTGGAAGCACCACTCTCTCAATTTTTATGTTGTAAATCTTGGTTCATCGTATTAGCCTGCCTTCCTGCCACTTACAGCTCATGTGGTTTTGGCATGTAAGCCCTAAGGCCATAGCTTGTGTGTTACCTGCTGGTTTATACCCTGTGAAGCGCCTGTAATGCAGAACTTGTTATGATATTAGTTCTGACCAAAGGGCCAAAAAGCCGGCTAAGAGATGAGCCTCAGTTTCACGGAATGATAGAATGGTTTGGTTGGAAGGGACCTTAAAGATCATCTTGTTCCAACTCCCCTGCCATGGGCAGGGACACCTTCCACTAGACCAAGTTGCTCCAAGCCCCATCCAACCAGACCTCGAACATTTCCAGGGGTGGGGCATCCACAGCTTCTCTGGGCAACCTATCTCAATCACCAGTTTTTAGCTTTCTGTCAAGGATGTTCCTTAATAATTAACCTCATTGATACTTCTAAGTTCTTCTGAACCTGGGCACTTCTCTGGCCAACCTTGAGAAATCAAGGTTAGCAGCTTTAATACACCATTGGCACCTAATTGAGCCTGGAAAGTCATTGCTTAGCTTTTAGTGCCTTTGGCAGTACCTAGAACAGGTAAAATGGAAATGATTATTTCATTTTCCAGTGTCAGGCAAATAATTTCAGCATTCTTTCCTTTCAGTATGAACATTTTAGGAGGAGCTGCCAGGCTCTTAAAAGAACTGAGTGTCCTACTGCTTTACTGTTGCCTGATGCTACAAAATTAAACTGCTTTTATCTGTGCAAATTTCTGTGAAACCCATCCCTGCTAATTAAAGATGCCCTCATAGAGCTGTCTTTCTTGAGTGAAAGGCTTTAGAGATGTGAATACGAATGGATTTTCTCACAATATAAGACTGAGACTTTATTTGAAAAATTATAGCAAAAACATTCAGAGAATTATTAAAAGTTATAATCCATGAAGTTTTGACTGTTCTTTTGCACTTAAAGAACGTAAATGCATATGTAATGCACACATTTATAGGGAGAGTTACCTAAAAAAAAAAAAAATACTTGGTCTAAGAGCTAAATAGGAGCCAAGCTGGGACCTTTTACCCTAAAACATCCCATTCCTGTCTTTCATATTAGTGATTTGGTAACGTATAGTCATAGAACCACAGAGTTGTTAAGATTGGAAAAGACCTTTAAGATCATCAAGTCCAACCATCAACCTAGCACCACCACCATGTTCACCATTAAACCATGTCTTCAAATGCCATATCCATGTGGTTTTTGAAGACTTCAAAGGATTGTGATGCCACCACTTGCCTGGGCAGTCAATGTTTTACAGCCCAATGCTTTTCAACCCTTTCTGTGAAGAAATGTTTCCTAATAACCAATCTAAACCTAACCTGGTGCAACTTGAGCCAATTTCCCCTCGCTTTTCCCCTCCACTTGTTATCTGGGAGAAGAGACTGATCCCCACTTTACTACAGCCTCCTGTTAGGGAGTTCAGAGAGAAATAAGGTCTCCCCTGAGCCTCCTTTTCTCCAGGCCAAACACCCCAGCTCATTCAGCCACTCCTCATAATGCTTGTGCTCCAAGTTGTATGAGCAGCCACTTATATCTACAGCTGTCATGTGGATGTCTCAGATATTCTGAAGTAACCACATGGCTAATACCAGATCTCAGTTCAGCATTTTCTTCTTAAAAGATAAACTTGCATAGCCAGGTCAATCAGAGGAAATAAAAGAATAACCTTTTATAATTTTAACAGGACGGACATTTCCAAAGAAGGGTCAGACGTGTGTGGTGCACTACACAGGTAAGGCATGTTCTGGATGTTCTCTCCATACCAGCTGCTTCACAATCAAGACTGATTTTCCATTTCAGATGTATTTTTTGTCACTCATAATCCATTGGATAATATTGGATAGCTTTCCTGAGTATTTCACTTCTAGCTGAGCTGTTCAGGCTACAGTACCTAGATGTGCCTGCTGGCAGATTTGCCATGGGTAGCGTTCGATGGTGAGAGGTTTGCAGAAGAAGCTGCAGACCTGATTCATTAAGCCATTTTACTAGCTAATGTAATTAAGCACGAAACAGTCAAAATGCTGGATTCATATTTTTACAGCCTCTGATATTGACACAGACAATTAATGATTGTATATATCTTAAAAGTATGTGTCCATGTATTAGCACTAAAATTCATTCCAGATTGAAGAGATCAATATAAGGTCTGTTTAAACACCTGCTTTATGGACTTGTGTAAATCTTAAGTGGTAGGCTGGTTAATGGAGCAGCTTATGCTGAAGAAGAAAATGTTCTTTAAATCAGTTTATGACGTTTTGCTTTGTATGTAGTTATGTAAGTTGTCAAAAGGATGCAAAAATCTCTGCAGTCCGAGTCTCCGACTGGGAAGTTCACTTCAAGAGCTGCCATTTTATGAAATATTTTCCTTAAGAAGCCAACATGCAGGCTATCTAGGGATTGAAGCTTCTGATCTGGGCCTAGATAATGAGGTAATGTTTTCCTCTAGTGTTCAGGATGATAGGAAAGCTCTCTCTGGTAACTAACTGTTGCTTTCCTTCAGCTTTGTATTTGCTTCTGTAGCTTACTACTGAAGCAAGATGGGAACATCTTCCAGTAAATATAACTAATGAGGTAAACCTGTTTGTATTTTCAATAAACTTTTTGATACAATTTCAATAATACCACCGTTTAGAAAGTTATATGGGAGTTAGTGCACTGGCTTGGGGTGTAGGTTGTCTGGGTTTAAGCTCCTATACATTAATATATACAGAGTATTTTGGTCCAATGAGGATTTCTAGTTTGAATTAGAAGATGTTAAACACATGGATCTCCCATGCCCGTCTCAGCTTTTAGAGACATTTCTCTGTAACTTGATATGAAAATAGATGTTTTGAAATTATTTTTGTGAAGATGCTGAAAGATACGTTTCTCTTCCTGTCCAAACTTCAAAAGGTTTTATGAAATAAAATTGTCACCTCCCACCCCTAGTTAGTTCAAGATAAATTTAAATGTCAGTACTGAAATAAGCAAAAAAAATGTGAGCGTGGTGGCTCCCACAAAGCACATTTTTTCTGGATAACTTCAGAGAGTGTGAATGGTAAATGTGAAAAGATAAGAAGATGCTGCATACTCCTATTGATATTAGATAGTGTCTTAGATGAGGCTGTCATAAGCTGGCTTTGACATAAAAAACTTTAGAAAAACTCATTAAATCAAGCTCTAGTGTAAACTGTGCTTTCTCCATATATCTTGCTGCTGGCGCTATGCAACCTCTCTTGACTCCCAGATTGGAACAGGTATCAGGGGAAGCTCATCACCTCAGTTCCACCGCTGGTGCCAGCAGTCTTTGGTGGTGATGTTTTTAAATTGAGCCCATGGTTAGTGGATAAAAAGTTTCCTTCCAGTTGTCTATAAAGCGTGTGGGTAAGTTGACGTGTAAGCGTTCAGTTTTAATTTAAAACTGTTTTATCTGAATCCAGTACAATTTCTTTTTTTACTGATGAGATTCCGGATATGCCTGGTATTTATCTTGGAATGATCTCTGTCTTATTTATGTGATCTTATTAGGCCTCAATGTACTTAATACTTATCCTCACCACACTCTTGTGAGTCCTGCTTTAGGAATTGGGTAGCTAAGTTACAGGGAAGTCCACAGCGAAATCCAGAACCTCTGTCTTGACACATAAAATAGGAGTTAGGAAAAACTAAGACACCTAGGTGCAAGGACATGATCCAGAAATCCTGCTTTTCAGAGCTGCTTAATATTGTATAGCATGGATAACTCTCAAGTTATCTCCATATTCAGCCTACGTGTCACTCTGGAGCTGGGCACAGATACCTGTGAGGAGGTGTTGTGTTACGAGAAGTGAGGACTGACTGGACTCCATCAAGATCCAGAGATTGTTTGGATCCCCAGAAAAGCCTGACTTCACTGGAGTGCTTGGAGCACAGCTCCGAATCTGGGATCAAGCAGAGCAGAGACAGCCCCCTTCAGCCAAAAACATGGCCTGTGGGAGCCCACTTGATGTGTAATAACTGAACAGTTGTTTCAGACATGGCAAACCTATCCCCAGTCGGCTCTTGCAATAGAAGAGGGTCATAACTCTGCTTGCCACATCCTTAACTGCAGCCGTTACATTCTTGGGGAGAAGAAAGCTGAAATTTCCCACTCCAGTTTAGCTTGGGACACTCAGCAGTGAAAAGTGCAAGAGCCATGGGCAAGGAAAGGAGCAGGCAAGAGGGTGAGTATTGGTGCAGGCACTCATGCGGGGATATGGAAGGAGTTGTAGTGCAATCCCTGTCTTTGGGGATTAATTCAATACTTTTTTTTTTAATCCTATGATTTCCCCATGTGTTGGTGCCAGCTGGGTAAGCCATGTAACTTCTTGCAGTGGTCCTTCTGCTATCATACCAACACACACTGTGGTGATACAGCTCCTTAGCACAAATGTGGTTGGTCTGTGATTGCTTCATGGGCTAGTTTTTTGTACATGCATAGAGAAAACTTTGCCTGCCCACTAATTATTCCTGTCTCGAAGGAGAGGAGAGGCTAAAATGGGTTTTCTTCTGCCAGAGCAAGCTATGAATCTTTAGAGAGACTCCAGTGAGGAGTGGGCCGCGGGCTCTATCGTGTCTTATTTCCCCTCTTGCCTTCGCTCTTGTAGGCATGCATTTACCATGGGATGGGGAATGATGGCAAAGAGCGTGGACAGGAAGGGAGTGCTGGCACTGTAGGAGTAAAAGGCCTGTAGCAACCTCCATTTGTTAGGAGTAAGCTGTCTGTATGACTTGTCCTGGTGGTCCATGCAGGAAAAGTCCACAGAGGACCAAAGGCTGGGACCCCAGATGTTTGGCAGAGCTCTAGAGTTCTGTCTGCTCGTCCTCTAGGATTTTATGATTCATCACCAAGGTAGGGATTCAGCAGGGTAGTTTCTAGTCTGACAACCCTACATGTTCTGGAGGAGTGGGAAGTGAGAACTGGAATCTCCTCAAGATGAAGGAGAGCTGTGATTGAGTTTTACACTTCTGCTGTCAGCGCTCCAGCTATTAGGCTGTTACATGTAGCAGCTTTTCCTCTTTCTCTCCTTGTTCATCTGGAGGCATAATCTCAGGGTACTGCGTGGTCTGATTCCCAAAAGCATTGTGATGCCTTAAGGAACAGACCTAAGTTCCAGTGGCAGCAGGAGTTAAGGTGCAACCTCACTAGGGAGCAGTTCAGAAAGGACCTCTTAGTTTAAGCAAACTGGTTTTAATTATTTTTTTTCCCCTTAGGAATAATTCCCAGCTGCTTTACAATTAGAGCAGGATTTTTGGATTACCCTTCAGAAGTACCTAATTGCCCTTTCATAAGATGCCTTAGTGCCTAACTTTGGTCCTGTAAATCACCTGCTAATTTTTCAGCTTTGCACAGCCTGATTGAAGTACACAAATACATGTCCAGATCATTGCAGAAGATTAGATAGGAGGACTGTGATAGAACACGAAACCAAGTCCCAGTCTTGGTATAAGATGGAAAAATGTGGTCAGGTTCCTGTATGCTTATCTTTGTTAACAAATATAACAAATATAATAATTTCTTCTTAGCATCCAGCATCTATGTTGAGTCTCAAAAGTTACCTGACACAATATTACACTAATGAGATTAATAGATAAGGCAGAGCACTGGCACTGAAATGCATTTGCAGTAGCACTGCTTTATGGTATGTTTTTTGTCGGAGATTTCATTGAGCAAGCTTCTGAAAGCCTTTGGCAATCTGCTTACTCCTTCTGTTTTCCATCTGCAAAATGACAGTTGGACTTTGTCTGCCTCCTGTAGAGAGATTGCAGGGAGTTTGAGATATGAACTGCCTCCTTCTTCATGCCTGTTGTAATGGCAACCTAATCTTGATTGGATCTTCAGGTTACGCTGGACTACTGACAGTAGTACAAGCAAACTAATTAATCCCAGTGTACATAAAAGGAATTAGGGCATTTTCTGCAGTTTTGTTTCCCATGATGTAGATTTGTTGACTCTGGTAATGGGAATTAGCAGTGTAGTATTTTCAAAGATTTATGAAGATGATACAAAATGTGACTTTCAGTTAGAAGCGCCCCTGAACAAAAACTTCCCTGAAGAGGAGTATGCTCTGTCTGGAGACCATGAGGTAAAACCTGCTCTCCAGGAAGCTCTATCCCATTCCTGGCCCTCCTGCTGGATGATGATGTGCCTTCACCCAAGCTTTGTGTGTACTGAATCTAAATCTGCTCATGATAATGAGAGGGCAGCTTTTTTTCCCAAGTTATTCAGAATTGACATTCTCTTGTGTTGTCCCATGTAGCTCGTGGCAGAGCTGAATTCTTAACTTCTTCATCTTTTTGGCCACCTGTAAAACTCTGACTGTAATACAATTACCCTTTTTAAGGAACTGATGATAACCAGTGTTTGTAGTGTGCTGGAACTGACTTATTTGAGTGAGACTATAAAGACATAGTAAATCATTAATTATTTATTAAACTGTACTTCTCTCAGAAGATTTTTCATAGACTTTTTAGACTAGGACTATGGCCCCAAAATTGCACTAAATAGATTTCCAATAGAGTAGAATATTTCAGTTGGAAGGGACCTACAATGATCATCTCTTCCAACTGCCTGACGACATAAGGGCTAACCAGAAGTTAAGGTATGTTGTGAAGGTCATTGTCCAAATGCCTCTTATACACTGTCAGATTTAGGGGATCGACCACCTCTCCAGTGCTTGGCCCCGCCACTCAATGAAGAAATGCTTCCTAATGTCCAGTCTAAACCTCCCCTGGAGCAGCTTTGAACCATTCCCACATGTCCTATCACTGGATCACAAGGAGAAGAGCCCAGCAGCTCCCTCTCCACTTCAATATTTCAATACTGAGAAGTTGATTTTTTTTTTTAAATGCTTAAAGTGAAATTCCACACTGAAATTAATGAATAGTACTCCATTTATTTCAGCTGAGCTGTACAAATTAATTCTGTTTTAGGAAGCAGGCTTTTATTTAAAGCTGAACAAATGATTAATTGCTCTTTTCCTAGTGGTCTGAGGACAAATACATATCATCTTCTTTTCCCATATATTGCCAAAATTACTTTATATTGTTTCTTTAGCTTTGGCAGTGGTGTTGTGTTGAGAATTATGGTTGTGTCTGTGAAGTTGAAAGCTCTTTATAAAACAAAAGCATACTGCATAGATATAGATGAACAGTAATTCATAGAATATGCTTGATTTATCATGATTAAAAAACCTATTTTCCATTTAACACAATAGAAATGTAAAGCAATTCCCTTGAAATAACTCTTGGCAAAAAGATCTGCCTATTTTTCTTGGATCGAAACCAACCCAGCCTTAAGTGTACGTAGTAATAGCCAGAGATTTGTCTATACTGACATACTCTCAAAAAGACTAACCTAAATTCAGAGTAACTTTACAGAGTGTCATCTGTTTGTTTATGAGCATGACTGATGTACATCGGCTTTGTGAAAGCACTTTGTGCCAGGTGAGTACAGGAGTATGTTATTTCTCTGGTCCCACTTTCAGAAACATCTGTACCACTCACTTCAAGTGGGAGCTCTGCATGTGTAGCTGAGAGGAAAATTGAACTAAGTAAGGCATTTAATCAAAATTCTTTGTCTCCAGGAGGCTGTCTAGCTGGGTTTGGAAGAGGATAGGGAACACTGCAATTAGAACTATCATTAATAAGAATTGTATTGTAACAGACATTATAATTGAGCCTTGATTTAAAGCCAGCTAAATCTTGCTTACCTAGAAGGAACTTAATTCTTTAATCGAGCCTGTTCCCAAGATACAATATACTAGAGGAGTGTGTTGTCTGCCGATCTTTTGGGGACTGCCAGTTTTTTGTATTTCTTTATTTAATGCCCTGATTTGAAAGAATGAAAGCCTTTTGCTTCTGTGGAGATCTTGGTGGCAGCTAAGCACTTAGAAACATATTTTTTCTTTGGTGGATCGTAACTGCAAAAAGTAGTTTTAGTCCTCCCTGAGGAACATGGTCTTCTTCTTAGAAACAATTTGCAAGTCTTAAACTGTCAATAAAGGGAGAAGAATTCTCATCTTTGCTTATTTAATATAGATTAGTTATCCCTGGAAGTATTTCAGCAGTGACTTTGGCCTGATAGTGATGATAGTGATCAGAGTCCAGAAGCAAAAGTCTGAGCAGAAGAGGTTTCTCCTGCACATTTTGCTGCCAGCTTAGTGACTGACCTCAGGTATATAACTTGCTCTTTCATTTTGTAAATTTGACAGAAAAAGGGGCCATGCCTCTCAAAATTGTCATGCAATTAATGTTTGCAAGTGCAGTGAGACACACTGTAAGAAGCTACTGATGTGAAAAAGTGATTTGACAAATAAAAAGGTTCAGAGATTTGTAAGAAAAAAGTAGCAGCTTCAGCAGCAGAGTGAGTGAGTTTAAATTGAACGCACCAGATTGTTGCCTGATGGAAAAGGATCAGTGTGATAAACTATAGCCTCAAGTTTCCCAGTTGCTCCTCCGTTGCTGTGTATGGTGCCCATTGGTTTCACTGACATCACTTGTGGTGTTAGATGCTGTTTAATGTGGGTGAGTGAATCAGAAGAGGACCTTAAACTATTTCAACAGTGTTCTTATCAGCAACCTCAGCTGTGAAGCCTTGGTTTGACTAAGAATTGGAAGTCTCTCCCCTTAAGAGTGCTCCCCATGGCACTGAGGTGTTATTTGGACTGCTGCTGCTATGCTTTGAGCAAAGAAAGGGGAAGGCTTCAGGACTGCCCATGAACACTGTCTTACATTCATTTGGGAAGAACACAGGATGAATTTCATTCTTGCAGAGTAAAGATGATTGTAAACAGATTTCTTCAGGACAGCATACACAGGCACTTTCTCCCCTGACAGAGACGTCTCTGTCAGCGTGAGACATACTGAGTGATTTGGTGATGGCTAGCTTCGATTTTGGAGCACTTGCTAATCTTTACAGGATTTCCTTTCATGGAGGGATTGTAGCATCATGCTCTCTTCCTGTTGTGCACAGAAATGAAACTGCTAGCGAATAATTACACCTCCTACTCCTACCTCACAAAAGCCTTAAAGAAGTGGATTTCAAGATACTAAAAAAAAAGCTCACAAAGCAGATTATCTAAAGTACCAGAGAACTAATAGCCTCTGTTCATCAAGTTTTTAAAAGCTGAGCTGATCCAAAAAAGTGCTATCTTTTAGAAAATTAGATTGCTGTTTCAAACAAGCTATTTTGCTGGATCCTCTTTGCACTCATTTTCAATGATCCCAGTATGCCCTGCTTACAACTCATACCTGTGTTTGAGGATTTAGACCTGAAAGATTTGCATAAATTCTTGATCATTAGAATTCCAGGTCCTTACAAGAATGACATCATTTTCTAGTAATTTATGCAGCCAAAAATCAAAGAATTGTTGAAAAAACTGTGCAATGAAAAGTATTTGTTAATGTAAAATGTACAAATGATCCTACCTCAGCCAAAGGAGAAACTCGTATCAGCTGGCACCAGTGGTAGGCTTGTCTCCCTTTATTGACAAAACAGAACTGACATTACCATATTTACCTAATTAAGAAGTCTAAATTGAGAGCTTAGTTACCTTGGGTTACCTAAATAGTTAGATTGTGGATATGCCTCTCTTTCTATTGATTAGATAAAGAGCTTAATATGGTTCTTAGGTCAGGCAGCTCAGCTGGGCAGGGAGTGTGGAAGAGGGAATATTTTCTAAATTAGACAACACATGGTGTCATCCCTCTGCAGTGGATGCACAAAAGGGATATGTATAATACACCTCATCTCAGGTGTGTTACCTGAGCAGATGCTGTGCAGCCAGAGATCTCTGCAGGTGTGTGATCTTCAGCACTCACTGCGTTGGTCCAAGTGCTGCAAGTATGTGTGTGGGAGATCCCTGGGGAGGGCATTGCCAAGGAGCTCACATGGTCCCTGTTTTTGGTGCTGGGAAGCAGCTGAGCAGGCGGCCTCGGAGGACGCGCGCTCTGCTGCGGGAAGCGGTGGCTCGGCATTGGCAGGAGTTCTGCTGAGTCTTGCTGAACCAGGGCCAGGGGTGGGGGGGCTTTATATTGAAAGCAACATCTCTCATTTGAGACGTATTATTTAACTTTACTTACTCAAGGGCATTGTAAATCTTCCTTATTTTTTTTTTCACAAGACTGCTGGCAGCAGAAGTTTGTACTCCCTTGCATATCACTCACTGTGAGGGATCTTAAATGTTGTAGCCATGGTGTCATCAGGCAGAGCCAGAGGATCTTTGTAGCTAAGGCAGCAGGTCCATGTACTTATGCAGTGTAGTCCTTTATCTCCCATCCAACACCCATCCAACTCCCATCCAACATGGGACTTCTAAAACTCAGTGTTACAGCAGTGGTTGTGAGGTACATCTGATTTGTAGATCTCCCTCTGTCTCTTCTTATGATAGCTCAAGTCTGGTTTCTCCTTCCAGATATTTTTCTTTTAATCCTGCATAGTTATTTGGTTCTTAGTTGTCTCTTGCTGCTCTAATTCACTTCCCTGTGCACATTTAATTATGTGACAACCTTGATTTAGCAAGATTGTCTTCTCTTACTCTGTTCTCAGTGAGAAATGAAAGACTTGTTTTCTGGAGGTGGTTTCCTGCTGGACAGAGGAAAAGACCTAACACTTAATTAGTTCATTTTCCAATCGGTGGTTGCTACAAAAAAAGACACTCCTGGATGCATTGGTTTTATCTAGTTTTTAATGACCAAAGTGAAAATGCTATTTTGCTACTTCCTAACCTGTTGAAGTTGCTGCTGTTGTGACTTTGAAAGTAGCAGCTTTCTGTTGAATTTTTTACACTGCATTAGGGAAAAAAAAACCCAAGCACAAAACAAACAAGTAGTTGGAAATTACACTAAAATACTATATAGGGATTACAGTTATGGGAACTTAGATTTTTGTCCTCTTCTGTGGATAAATTTCTGGTTTTGCTACAAGCAGGGATTTTCAAGAAGAGAGGAGGGCATCATACTTTTGGAGGTGCAATGTAGCCATATCTGGCATACCTAAAAGAAAATAGAAGGTGAGTCACACAGTGGACAAGTTCCTGAGGCATCGTCATCAAGTGTTGCCATTTTCTGACTGGAATGTACAATTTTTAGCCTGAAGAACTGAAATACTTTATTTGTAAAACCTGTAATTTTGGTGAAAAAGCCTTTCCCAGAGATTTTGTTTTGAAGATTGAGGATCTGAGTCTGAAATTCATAGACTGCTGCCAAATTCATATGTATATCACAGGATCATGGGTTGGAAGGGACCTTAAAGATCTCTACTTCCAACCCCCTGCCATGGGCAAGGAGACGTTCCACTAGACCAGGTTGCTTAAAGCCCCGTCCAACCTGGCCTTGAACATTTCCAGTGTGTGGGTGTAGAGCATCCACAGCTTCTCGGGGCAATCCATGCCAGTGCCTCACCACCGTCACAGAAAAGAGTTTCTTCATTACATCTAATCTAAACCTGCCCTCATTCAAACTGTTGCCCTTCATCTTATCACTACAGGCCTTGGTAAAAAGTCTCTCTGTCTGTTTAATTTATTGAAACTTTAAGTATTTAATGTATTAAAACTTTAAGTATTGAAACTTATACAGTAGGGTCTCCCTGGAGCTTTCTCTTCTCCAGGCTGAACAACCCCAACTCTCTCAGCCTGTCTGCACAGGAGAGGTGCTCCAGCCCTCTGACCTTTTCGTGGCCTCCTCTGGATCCACCGTAACAGGCCCACGTCTTTACAGGGGACCAAAGAACTGGATGCAGTAGTGCATTTAGGTGGGGATCTCATGAGAGCAGAATAGTGAGCTAGAATCACCTCCCTTGACCTTCTGGCTACACTTCTGATCCAGCTCAGGGTGGGGTTGGTTCCTGGGCTGAAAGTGCACATTGATGGGTCATGTCCAGCTGTTCATACACCGGTGCCTCCAAGCCCTACTCTGTAGGGCTCCATAGGCCATTCACAGAGACGAACAGTCTTTTCTGCAGCGTCATGCTGAAACATCTGACCTTGGCTTGGGCTTGAGGTCACTCTCTGGCATTGTCTCTCCACTGATGAGAGCAGGAGCTCCTCCTCTGTCACTCTGCCTGGGTGACTAGCTCCCCACACCCTTGTGTCCCACAGTGGCCAGGTGGCAACAACTCTGGAAAACCTATGGCTATGTCTGTCCCACTGTCAGGGGAGTTTCTGGAGACCGCAGACAGCCCCATCAATAGCTTTCTGTTTATTCTGTCCTTTGAATTTCTTCTGCCATCATTTGCATGTCATCTCAGTCAAATAAATAGCAGGGACAGGTTCAGATGCTTGCTTAGGTCAATGGGCAGTGCTCCTGCACAGCACAGCTGAGGGCTGTCATCTGACTGTGCCCATTTTGTCATGTCCTACCTTTTTCTGCCTGGAATTCAAGAGTCCTGACCTTTTATATCTGAACACTGAGGACTTCCAAAACCTGTAACTATAAGAAGAGATGTTGAAAAGTCATTGGAACAGGGTGGAAATGCCTCATTACAAAATGATCCTTACCTGTGCCATTAAGACTTGCTCTGTGTGAAACCAGTTATAAAGCTCATCTCATTTTCAACATTTTTTGCGATCCTTGGCCGAGAGTGTGGGAGTTAATGGGTATAAGTCAAATGCAAATTCAGAGTTGATACAGTCGTGAAGAACTGCCATCATTAGTCCCCTGTGGACAACTTAGAAAGCTGAATCTGATCAAAGGGCTACTCACTTCATTCATAAATTGCTTTGGAAAAGGGAAAGCTTTGATTTGTTAACTCCCCTTTAAAAGACAGGGACGTTCAGAAGGGAAATGCTACGTCCAGAGAACACAGCAAGCCTTTAGAAAAGCTGAGGCTAAAAATTCATGGGCTTTTAAATTCCTTATCTATTATATTTACCTGTCTACTTATCTATTGCATTACCCACCTGTATATATTATATATAGACCATGCCAACTCTGTAGAAGAGCTATTTTTTTTTTCCAGACCTCAAAATGTTTACCTTTTGAGAACAAACTATTTAAGTTAAGATAAATGGTGAAAAATCATGATGCACTTTCGTTTATATTAGGTTTTCTGTCTTTCTCTAACCAGTCTTGATTTGATTGGTTATATAAGCATTGTAAGCTGAATAAGGGCTCAATCTTTCCCTGCTGTAAAGAATAGGGGACTTGATTGTAACGATTCACTGTATTTCAATAAAGTAACTAAAGCTTACAGTACGTTGATTCTCTAAAACTGCAGAGCCATTTCTGAAGTGTTTTTGTAAGACTTGCTATCATAGCACATTCAAAGCTCCTCTTCAGATTCAAAAGTTTCTAAAGCATTTGGTAAAACAAAGTAGGCTGGACCTCAGAGAGCGTGGAGCTATAAACACAGGGGCCAGAGGTGATGGAGAGCTGGGAAGTGATTTGCCTTACAGCAAAAGAGCAATAAAATCTTGGGCTGGGATTTTTCCCTGCAGGAGTGTGAGAAGAAACATTGACTGATTGCAAAGCACCTCCATACTGTAATGGAGTTACACAAGCTGTAATCTTTCTATTATTCAGTCTGTCACCGTAGGACTGGCCCATTTGTAGGCAACAAAGCATTTAGATGCTGACAGCTGTGTGAGGCAGTAAGGGACAGGGTTGGCCATTGTGTTTATAGAGGGCAGTGAGATAAGAATAGCTCCCAGTCTTCCGTGCCTGCCACATGGAGATTTCAGACACCTCTGTACGTCTTGTGGACAAGTAGCTGTGTTGAAAAAGCAGGGGGCACTAGGGCAATACTTATCTTAGCTCTTCTTTTTCCCTTGAGAAACTGATGTACAATACAGGCCAAGAGGGTGTCAGCTGAAAAAAGTCAGACAAATGCGAGGTGTTCTCTGGGTTTGATGTTGAGGACCCTGCCATCCGAGAGGAACCGGACACTCTCTGGCACACCATGAATAAAAGAATATCCCCAGTGTGCCCTTCCACTGCACCTTCCTGTTGGTCTCTTACTGTGCATAGGACCACCTTTCTTCTTCTAGTTTTTCTTCAATACTTCAACAAGTTGTAATAAACGTCTAGAAAAAATTCCTAGTCTGTTTGTTTAGTCACATGCAAGTTTTTATTACAGTTTTCAGTGTTACTCGTTTTGCAGCTTCTTAAGCACTTTCTAGCAGTACATTAAGCTGAAACTTGTTTTCAGATTGTTTCTCAGAGGATGAAGCAGTGGAGATTTTTAGCACATCTGAAAGAACATTTGAGTGCAGCCTTGATTTGAAAATGTTTCTTATGCTGCAGCATAACTGCTTGTCACAGACACTGGAGGTGGTACAGTGTGAATAGGTAGGGCTGAAACAGGGGATGCAGGGACATTCCCAGCTATTTCCTCCTGCCTCTGCATTACTCTGTCCTGTGTTTAGAAATGTTGCAGTAGCTGCACTGTGAACTGGGCTGAAAATCTGATGTGAAAGAAAAACAAGTTGGAAAAGGAGGGAAGAAGTGGTTGTGAAGGACATCAGGACAACAGGATCAAAGTGCAGGGTGATGGAAAGAGCAACAGCCACTCTTGTGATCTGGCACTGCTGCAGGCCTGGAGTTTTGCAGTGGTGTAGGGAGCCAAAGCACTTGAGTGGTTGTAGAGAAGAGAAGAGAAGACTTGCCTGTGGGAACAAGAGGGAGCATTTATTTCTGCTTCCTTCTCACATTTCTGCCTGGTCCAGCTTCCCAGTAGTGCACAGTTTGGGGACCCTCCCATAGCAAACTCTCAATCTCTCCATTGCAATAATGTACTGGGACAAATTTGTCTTGTTAGCATGGTCCATATGGATAACATTGCTGTGATGAGGACTTTCTAGTGGTGCTGTTATTTGTTTAAACAAGTGATCTCAGAATAAATTTCCTTGACCTTTTTTTTTCCGCAAGAAAAGAAGACAAAAAATTTTCAACTTGCAACTTGGTACTAAAGAACATTTTTGGTGCACAGTTATTTAGTGGTGGGTGGACAGTCATTCCAGGGCTGAGATTGGGGTGCACAATGAGAGCATTTTACTTCGAATAGGAAGACAAGGATCTATACATGGGGAAAGAATTATTGTTATTAATATGTTTATTAATACAGTGTACATGACTTTGTTTAAAGGAAGTGCTGTTGCCCTTCTGCTGAGCAATTGCAAATTTCAAACCTTTATAATTAGCTTCTTATCAGAAAATTAATCAATGTCACTAGCCAAGGTAACTTCTGAGCACGAACTGTATAAACCTGTCACTGAGCAGGATTCATCAGAACTACATTCACTCTTGATGAAGGTGTAGCGGGTTTGGTTTGCCAACCGGGCAGAAACACCAATTTAGTGTAGTGGTTTGATCACATGCTTTTCACTTTGTGAGATAAGGATGAGAAGAAATGCAAAGCAGGCCTAAAACTTTAAAGAATATAAAGAAGTTTATTACTAACAGACTTTAAAGTAACAGGAAATAAAAAGAAGTGAAAGCAAAACCCTCTTCCCTTCAGCACTCTCCAAGCAAAAGCTCCCCCCCCTCCTCCCTCCAGCACTCTCCCCTCCTTTTACCACCTCGCACAAAAGGTAACAATTTTGGTCAGTGTTACAGTCTTTAAAAGTCTCTTTCTTATGCTTAGGGAAAAAAGGTTCTCTTCTACTGATGCTGCAAACTTCTGATTTTTTTTTCACAATCTCAGCAGTCCACCCGGGAATTACCTACTGAAGTGAAATCTCTCCCATGAAAACTCCACAGTATATTCACACTGCAATCATGGGCCATCATATGGGGTTACAAGTCCTTTTAAAGATGAATTCTTCCAGCCCAAACACAAAGGTTTTCTTTTTCCAATCTCTTTTAAACATAAATTATTTCAGCTTAAACACAAGGGCTTCTCTGCTCCTTCACAAACTTCTAAAAGCTGCTTCACAGCTACATGGCCTGGCATAGGCATTCTCTTACATCTTCACAGGCTGCAACATGAATTTTCACAGGCATGGATTTTTCATCTCCCCATACTTTTATAATGATTTAAAGAGTTCAGTCCTCCGCAGCTGCTAGAAGGGATTTTAAGACTGGCGCCGGAACGCACACGCCCTTTTCTCCCGCCGCCATCTCAGCGTCGTCCCACGTGACTTACTTTCTCTTTCTCTCTGACCGTGCAGCCTCCATGTTCTTCTCCCTCACGTCTCTCCCCGCGGGCTGCGCTGATGTTCAGTTCGGTGCGAGCTGTGCAGGCTGGAAAAGGAGGCTCCGCTGGTCCCGCTGGGTCTGCGCGGGCTGCGTGAGGAGGAGAGGAGGCTCCCCCGGGCTGCATGAAGGGGGAAGGGAGGCCCCTCCTGGTTCAGAAGCCGAGCCGGGTGAATTCGGCTATCGGGCAGCCCATAGTTAGTTCAGCTGCTTGCGGCTCTGAGGGAAGGGAGAGGGGAGGGCAGGCAGGAGCCCAGGCCGGGCCCGGGCCGGGCCGGGCCCGGAGGCCGCCCGGGGCTCGGAGGCCCCGCTTCTCCCTCCGGAGACCGGGAACCAGAGAGAAACTTCCCGCCCTTGCACGGGGTTTAAATATGCGAAATTCACAAAAGCGCATTGGCTTAAAAGCTTGTCAATCAACTCAGTTTCAACCCATGACAGAAGGTAACAGCTTGGATGTCACAGGCACTACCAGGGTGAAGTATTTAAAGAACCCAACTTACACTGAAATAGTGACAATGCTGCACAAGATAATGTGACTATTTTTTTCCCCCACAAAAGATTCATGGCTCTTGGACTTAGAAGTCCAAAAACGGTTTTGCTGAACCTTGTGAAGCAGCATTTGCTAATTTAGAAATGCTTCTTTTGGCCAAGCTGAGTGAGGAATGGATTTGATGACTGGCCCCTCATATGAGGAACGTACTTAGGGCCTTTTTATGGGGAGAAGCCACAACCCATGGATGCTTTTCTCCCTGCTGTTTGCCAGAGAGCTGGGGAAACAACTTAGAAAAAAAAATTAATCAGCATACCAAATATTTTTTAAACTGATGCATATCTTATACAACAGAATACAGTATTAGCTTAAATATGGGATCAAAACGTACATATTTAAGATGGATTAGGATGGATTTTTACAATTTGTTTTCCTGTTTTTAGATGTATTCAAGGAAGACATCTCTAATACAGCTGTATGTGTGCCATAGTATACAGACAGTATAAGTATAAAGACCTTAGATTATAGTGTTAAAAACTTCAGGTCAAAGTGATTGTGCGTATTTAGTGTTCAAAACATTTTAAAATAAATTCTGACTCTTGTTTTGTCTCAGTATTACAGTTCTGAAATGTATTGTGTTGCATTGTACGTTGTTCAGCTGGCCTTTCTCATCTGTGTTTTTGGTGAGTAAGAGTGACAAAATTCTGATTTAGGGTGGCTTAGAAATGGAATAGACTATTTCAGTTGGAAGGGACCTACAACTATCATCTGGCCCAACTGCCCGATCACTTCAGAGCTGACTAAAAGTTACAGCATGTTATTAAAGGCATCATCCAAAATGCCTCTTCAACACTGACAGGGAATTTTGGGGTCATTGGTAGAAACTGTTGTCAAACTGGCTCTCCAGGAGTAGGTATGTGGGTGGCTGGATAATGTTTAGAGAGGATCATGAGATTTTCCATCATTATCTGCAAGGAATTCATGGTACTTTGAATAAGAAACTTAAAAATACACAAAATAGACATGCCAGTGGATATAAAATTGGCTTTTTGAATAGAGGACTTTCCAGTTGACCTTAAAATGGACTGGTGTCAGCCCCACTGTGATGTTTTTATCAGTGAAGAAGGATATCAAGGTGATAAAAGTGAACAGATCCATGCTAAATAAATGGTCTTATCCCATAGATCACTGATACACAGTAATAGGGATCACTGTGTAGTATTGTCACAAGTAAATAATGTGCTTCAGTTTCTGCAGAACTCTTTACAAACTTGAAGATGGAAGAGCGAAGAGTGATGCCTGTGCTTACAGATACGAGTGCTTTGACATGTGAAGCAGTGACTTTGAAACAGACTTGGGGAGTGGTGGTTGGTTATCAACTGCACACATGCTCTGAGCTGTTCTTTGGCCAAAAAACTGACTGCAATCCATGAATATATAAAAAGGAGCACTGAGGAGAAGAGAGGAGGGCCAGAGGTCTCACATAGATATTTCAAAAATAGTGTGCTCAGTTCTGTAGTCCGCAATGCCGGAAAGAGACATGAGGGTGGTAGAAGTGCTGGGAGACCTTTCTGAATATAAAATGCTTGATTTATTCAGCACGGGTTAAGGAATGGTTTGCTACTTACATGGGGAATAAAAAATTGAGAGGACAATTGAATTGATCTGTTAGTTCACCAAGAGACATAAAGATATCATAGCTGGAAAGTGAAATTTTGCAAGTTCACCTTAAAATAAGGAATACATTTGAACTTGCAACACTGATTTATAAATTAACACCAGTCAATAATTGCAATCACTTCATCACCTTGAGAAATCTTTAAATCGGCTCTAATTCAAACAGGAATTATTTTGTGAAAATCCTACAGCCTCCATTAAAGTAGGAAGTCAGAAGAAAAAATTGCAAGGATCACCTCTGACATATAGGTGCATGAATTAGCAGTTTTGTCATGTATTTTGGAAGCTTTGGTTGCATTCTTTTCCTTGTGTAGATTAGTCCTAGTGCTTCACATCCTTCCTAGATTCGTGGCTTTTAGGGCTGGGCTGGCAATTAGTCCAACTCCCTCCATACTAATGTTTGAAACTCATTTGCTTCCCTAGGTTTAATCATGCCAATTATTATTCTTCTTTTGTATTTCATTTTTTGTGTGTCTGGACCTTTGATACCTTTTCCTGTATAGATATGAACGACAACTACAAAATAGTGTCGATCAAAGTGTTACCTGCTTTTTCAGCTTCTGAGTGATGGTCAGATAAATCACAGAATCACAGAATGAGTTAGGTTGGAAGGGACCACAGAGGGTCGTCTTGGTTCAACTTCCCTGCTCAAGCAGGGTTATCCCAGAGCATGTGGCACAGGATTGCATCCAGACGTTTCTGGAATATCTCCAGTGAGGGAGACTCCACACCCTCTCTGTACAATCTGTTCCAGTGCTTGGTCACTGCACAGTAAAGTTCTTCCTCATGTGCAGGTGCAACTTCCTGTGCATCAGTTTCTGCCTGTTGCCTCTTGTCCTATTGCTTGGCATCACCAAGAAGATGCCCTCCCATGAGTGGAATTCACTGACAGCAGAGGACAAGTCACCATTTTGTATGAGGTGCTCTGTTCTGTGAAGAATGAGCTGCTACAGCTCTGGAACCGTTTGCATCCACTTGCATTCTGATCACCAGCTTGTACTGGACATCCTTAGAACTGGTCACTTCTCAGAAAAGTAATTGAAATGTATTAAATGGATATTAAAAAAATGCTTGATCAATTATAGAATGTAGGATCATGTTTCAAAGTAATTTTCCATGCTTAGCCAGAGGTCTTAATTATGTTTTTAGACCACTTTGGTTGATACGATTTTTATTAGATAGTGCTTACTGTATATGAAAACCAGAATAGCTGCATTGAAACAGATGGGTGTTTGACTTGAAGGTATGCCTTTGATGTGGAGATCACTGGGCAGAAACTTTGGATTGGTGCTGGGAATCTGACCAGACAGCTGTAATGGCTCTTTCTATAAAAAACAGTGAGTACTAGACATGCCCAGCAAAAGACAACACCACCTACAAGAAGGGAGCTTTTCCAAGGAAATCTGCAACACACAGAAACATCTACAGCTCAGGAAGATTGACAAGCCATCATGCTGCTCAGGGTAACAAACACTGTTTGCACAAATCACTTGCAATCATCATGTCTCATTTAATTGACATCTCACTACTTTGTTCTTCTTTAAAAACTTTATTTGATTGAATCTTTTGGAAAACCCTGCCTTATCAATATAGTACAGGCAAAGCAAGTTTCTGCAGCAGCTGTTCTTGGGAGTGGACACATTGGCCTTTGCATCCCTGTCCCACTGTCAGCTCTGCCCTGTTTTGCAGCAGGACTTTTTGGCTCTTGTTCTGCCGTGTGCTCCTGCCCACAGGGTGCGCGGTTATGAGGTTCTCTGTGTCACACACACATCAGAACTGTATCATGTTACAGGAAAACCTGACATTGGCAAACAGTGTTCACAGTTTGGGCTTTAAGCATACCTCAAGGACATCTGTGTATGGGAAAAATAAAAACAGCCACACTGGAAAGAATATGGAAACATTCCCTACAGAGTGATTGTAAAATAAAATGATCCCATCTAGAAATACCATGGGTACCTTGCACAGAAGTTCACCTTCATTTTTAAGTCCTGCTAACACTGGAGGTGGTTTGGGGACAAATTCTGGGGTCACTGGATGATCTGTAGTGGTATAACTGCATAGAGAGGTGCAGGATTGTCACATGGCTGGGGCTGTGTGGACACAGCAGGATCCTGAGATTGCCTGCGCATCCCTGGGCAGTGCAGGTGGCAGTGGTGCAGTCTGTGCATGGCAAATACTGAGCACCTTGATGCCTTTTCCTGATGTAGGCCTGCATCATAGACATACCAAGGAATAACATGGATAGCCTCTGTTGTTGGTAAAATACAGCCTCATCCTGTGGATAGTTTGGGTGTAAGAGTTTTCATTTGATTTTGTAACAGTTTTGTTATTTACATATAAAATACTACCTACTTTGTGTATTTCCTAGACCTAGTGATCAAACCAAATACACAACAAAAGCCTTGTGAAAGATGTCACAATTCTCATCTGTTAATGTCACACAGCAAAATCTCTCAAATGCAAATTCACATGTAGCCCTGATTTTGCTGATTTTTCTTGAAGTATCTGTTCATCATTATTTTCAATAGAATGCAACTCTTCTTGTGTTAGAGTAACCCTCAGAGATTTTCATCATGCTACTCACAACTGACATAATGAGGTTAATTTTATTGAGTGTATTTGGTTCCCTGTACCCCAGTGTTCATGATTCATCATTTATTTTGTGAGTGAATAGTGAGATAATGAGATAGCAGGTTGACAAGGGCAGAAATACATTCAGGTTTAAAATAACGGATGTGCCTTGTGAGCAAGTTCAGCCAAGTAGGATGTCAGTCTGTTCTATGGGGATTGCCAGGTCAAAGCTGACTCAGAATTAGTGTTGATGAATACTCCATCAAAATATAAGCATGAATAATGATAAATGTCTCATTAACACACACATCAACTGATATATTCCACTACCCAGTATCTGCACACCAAAGCTGAGAAGAACAATATGAAATTTCTGTATCAGAATTATAACTGCCTGCTGTGACGCAGTGCGAGTTCTTCATACTGGATAATAAAAATACGTGTTTTTTACTGTGTGGGCATGATGAACTTTGCAATGTTCTGACTTGTCTATTTCCTCACTTTTAAGAGTTGGGGTTTTTTTAAGTGTTAAATGTCACAGATGTTTTTAAACAGCTTAAGAAGTTAAACTTTTAAAAGAAATGTGTGGGCTTTGAAGTGATGGTAATTATTGTAACTTTGATAATTGCACTTCATGTCTGGGGAAAACGTAAGAAAATATTTAGAGCTGAAAGGTTTTAAAAATAATTTTATTGAAATCAAAGGCGTTTGATGCCCAGGTGCATTTGAAATGCCCACAGTATGACCTACTGCATCTTTAGACACCTAATTATCTTCAAATATCTGCCCTTTATGCTGTGTTTACGTGCAAAAAGTGCTCGACAGTGTTAAGTTAATGGTTGGACTCGATGATCTTAGAAGTCTTTTCCATCTTAAATGATTCTGTGATTATGAAACCTGTGCCACTTCTCATAGTGTTGTGTTTCTGACATGGGTGTGTTGATGCGAGCATTGCAGAGATGTTGGGAGAAATTTATGTCTTCAACCAACATTTTTATATAATAGCAAGTGTGTATGAGACCATGTATTACAGTCTGTTATCCTGGTAGGTGTGACATTTTTAATCTGGTTGCTACCTACTGCATTTTTTATACATTTTCAGTTTAAAGGAGATTGTGTGAGTGGCTCTGCAGCAGGCACTGTGTGTTTCTCAGGTTTTACCAGACTTTTTGATGTTACGAATCATGGAGACAGGTCTGGCCACATTAAATGAAGATTAGTCCTATTTGGCTTGCAATTTTAAGTACTTATTAGTTTATGTAATAAAGACGTTGACTGCCTTCTGTTACGTACATGTGTGTGATTCACAGGTGTAGAAGATGTGGCACGTTCAGCCTCTGGCTCAGGAGGCTCTGCTGGGTTGGAGACAAGCACATTCTCGTTCTCCAGCACCCCAGGCTGTGTCTACATTACATTACAGCTGGGACAAGGGCTGGGAGCAGGAAGGTGTGTGAGCCACTGCTCCTGATCACAGGCTTGGCCCGAGGCATGCTGCAGACTGCCCCTGCCGTGTGCCCAGGCCTGGTGGAGTACTGAACTGCCAGACAGGCTTAGACAGAGTCCCTTGGGCTGTGCCCAGGGTTGCACTTGTATTTCACTGTCTGAATATAGAGTAAGTCTGATCCGGAGGGCAGCCTTTGGGTGACCCCAGCATGCAGTGTAGAAATACCCGGAGTCTCAGAGCATAGACCGCTCTCTAAGCTGCTAAGTTAGGTTGAAGATACATGGCTACGAAGGAGAGAGAGAGCAATTTCAGCTGAGGAAACATCCATGACCTCGACATGCCCCAGCCATGATTTTGTAGCTCTCCACTGGTGCTAATCCATGTTGGCTCAGACCCCAGCTGGGATCAGACAGGTCAGCGCCTGCTTAGAGATTTCTGACTGGAGAACAGAAACAGAGCTCAAAACAGAAGGAAAAGAATGAAAGGTTTTAGGATTAGACTGAGAATGATTACATTTGTCTTGGCAGTAGCAATACCACACGCACATGCAGTGTTGGGGAGCTGCTTCCTGGCAGCACCACACAAAGTGCTCGTGGAGCAGCATCCAGGCTGCGCATCGGGGCATTCGCTCAACTCGCAAGTCTCAGCGCGGCTCTGGAGCCAGTCCCAGAGCTTGCTACTGGCCTCACGGGGCAGTTTATCGCGTCTTCTATTTAATCTTACTTTGGGCAGACTGAGAACCTGATGACAAGAATGTCCAGTGCATGATTTAGCTCCTGCAGATGGTCAGGACATGCCTGTCTTAATTTCTTGCATATACAGACCAGAGGGAGAAAAAGCAAGGAATTTGATGGGCATGGTAGAGTAGTTGCAAGGAACACCCTCCTGGTACTCTACAATGCAATGTGAGAGTCACAGCAGGTAAACAGTGTTTTATCTGTGAGGACATAGGGTTGTGTTTGCTTTATGGGTCTCCTTAGGGCTACGTAGGAAGAATGTTCATCTCCTTCTTGAAGGCTGCATGTTGCTGCAGTTTATGACATTGGTGGAGTTACATTATTGATTTTATTTACTTAGGAGAAAAGGTAAATAGAAAATTACTCATTTGTACACCTGGGCATGCCTTGGACATCAGGACATTGAGGCACTAAAGCTCAAAGTGACTGAGAAACAGAAGATAGTTCATTATTTAACATCCATCTGAAGAGTTGTATTTACTCCTGTATTTCGTAACTGCTTTTTCAGACAATTTCTGTGTTTTTCCATGCATCTCTGACTGCTTGCAGTTATTCCAGTAAACATGGGTGTGTAGGAAGAAGGGGAATAATCGCTTTTGAAACGGTTGAAAATAATGCAGTTACAGTCCTGTAATCAGATGCTTCAGGATGTGGCTATTTATTTCACCATTCTGCTTGCTAAAGATCTATCCTGCAGTGATCAGCCAGTGGCAGTTCTTGGGCTTCAGACAGAAATATTCAGAAAGGCAAAGTTGGGGAGATCTACAGATTGAATTTATCCACAGCGATAAACTGCTCTCCAGGGTGAGTGACACATTTAGCTCTGGAAAAATAAGGAATGAGCTAGCCAGTTATCACAACTAAACAACCATTTTAATGGCTCTTTGGTTGCTTTCAATGCAGATGCTTTTGGACAAAGTTCTGCTCTCAAATGTCCTCCCCACTACTATAGAGTTATTTTTTTTTTAATAGCATTGTCGTTGTTTCCTGTAACAGAGAAAGGAGAATTTGATTATGTTTGTATTGTAGTATCATTCAAGAGCTCCATTGTGCTTAACTGTGCAAAAAATGGATTAGGAGAAACTCTCATTCTCAGACAGCTGAGGAAGATGAACAACAAAGAACAGAGGAGGAAGGGAGAGAGTCAGATACACATATGTAGTACTATGATATTTACTTTATGTTTTCAAAGGCAAATAAAGTGAGAGGCATCTCTCAGCCAAATTACCCATTTAATAACTCATTTTCCTCTAATGTTACGACATGTTTGAGTGTTGAGGAGAGATGCTTATAGAGTGAGGTGACCTCAGAGAAATGGCTAAAGAGAAAGAGAGTGTTCAGGGCATGAAGCACGAGAGTCAACACCTCCCCCAAGTCTCTAGGACCATTTTGTTTGTTTTGAACATGTTTTAGCCCACGGGCAGCCTTGCCTGGGCTCACTTCAGAGCGAGGTGGTTATTCTATAGAATGTACAGTATGACTGCACTGCTGTTAATACCTCCCAGGGAAAGGGAGGCGGGCATGGCACAGGATGTGTGAAAAGACATCTTGGGGGTTGAGTCAGCCCGTCCTGTCTGCGGCCTGCAGTCACCTCAGCCCCTGAACGGTATAATAAGCACGTCAGGCAGAGTCTGGCTCCCTCCATTTAGTCTCCCTCCACTTTCAGTCTGTAAATATTTGTCCTGTCCACATCTATTGTTGGTGCAGAGACATCAGTAGAAAGTTCTTTTAAGCCTTTGCTTGCATATTTGGCTTTGGGCCAGTGAAAGTTAAACTCGATCGTCTTAGCCTCTCAGTACCCCTGCTCCTTCTTTTTTTTCAGTGGTAAATGATGACTCTTCAAGATGGGCCGGACTTTCCTGGGGGCAGGTTGGCATTCCCCCAAGGCATACACATTTAATGGCACAAGTAAACAGCAGGATAGAGGGGTTTTGTTCCTTTTGTACACACTATCTAATTTGTTCCTTGGCACTTTCCCCACCCACAGGGAAGGATGGCTGTCTCTCTATACAAGCCAGAGTGTGATTTATTTATTTTTTGCCTTCCTTCCTCAAGCTGCCTGTAGCAGGCACACCGACTTTCCAAAAATGAAGGCGTTAATACAGGTATCGCTTACTGCCCCTCCTGTGGCATCCATGCCTCTGTTACCCAAAATGAGAAGTGCAATTTGGATGAGTCAGGGAGTCTGCCCTGACTCAGACTAACTAATGTAGGAGTGTCTCAGGGTCATGTGTACTTCTATTAATATAGGATCAAACTTGAGTAGGGAGCTCTGGTTTGATTTACCTATATTTAGCAGTCACACCAATGCAGCAAACCCAGCCAAAATAAACCTGACTCAATTTTCTTTGAATTTGTGTTGGAAAAAAAATAGTCATTATCTTACAGTAATGAAACGTGTTCATTTTATTCCGTGCTCAGCCAACACACTAGTTTTTATGTCATGTTCTGCTGTTGCGGTAAAAAGTGTTGAAACCTAGCAATTTTTGTGTCTTATACACATCTTTTTTTTTCTTCACACAAATCACAAAGATTTCTCTTGTATTGTAGTCCTTTCAAAGTGTATGTGCAAGGACACTGAGAGAAGCTCTATCATTTCTCCTTCCTACCCTCTCAGTAGACTCTTGGTACAAGGACAAATGAAGAAAATGTTTCTTACTGTTAAGAATAAGTTGTGGCCAGATATTCTCACTGTATCTTTCGTAATCCCACCAAGGTTTATTAGTCCTGGGTCTAGCAGAGTAATTCCATATTAGAAGATCTTTGTGGTGCAAGGTTTAGAACGTGTTTATTTTCTGGCTTCCAGGAAGGCAAATTGTCTTTAAATACAGTGAGTGAGAAAAAAAAATAGCAAGAAATTGAATAGACTATTTAGGGAGCTAGGGAAACTGTGTAGGAGGACAGAAAATAGCTGTAGGAGAGTGTATGATGGGAAAACCCTGTGTCCCAAGTCTCATATCTCTAGAATGGCTCAGTGAGAATTCTCCTCAGCCGGTACGAGCTCGCATTGCTCTGTTGACCTTTCTGAGGTTCAGTTGATTTACCCCAGCTTGAAACCTGACCTTTTGTGTCCAGATAGCAAGGTGGCATAGAACTTCTGTGTCCAGATAGCAAGGTGGGAGAGAGCAGAGCAACACTTCCTAATCTCCACAAAGGCTTCTGAAGCAGATAAAAAAGCAGAGCCCCTGCTTTGCATTCTGTAACACTTTAGCAGAGCCTACAGGATGTGAAGCTGCTCTGAACAAGATCAGAACAAGGGTTACATGTTCCTGTAGCCTTAAAAATACAAGTGATGCTGTTTCATGTTCTCTTCTGAGCCGAAATGATTGAGATGTAAGCAACCAAATGGAGACATGGCCCAAGGCACTCAGTCGAGTAGTGCTGTCACCACAAAGACAGAAATAAAGATCATATCTGGGCACCAGCCTAAAAAGGTTCTATGGACCGTTAAACCAATTAGGGATCAGATAACATGTTCTCCCAGTCACTGGGATGGAGTCTGTCTGCCTTAGAATAAAAACATAATTGTGCCATAGATAGACATGCTCACTGTCAGCTTCATGTCATGTGTGAAACTCCGCACCCTTTTAATGGCTGTGCAAAGCATTAGAGCATTTGAAAAAAAACTACCAAAATCTGTAGTTTAAATCTTCTTCCCCTTTTTATTAAGCAATACCAAGAGTCAACACAGGTCTTAGAGCTCACCCAGAGGAAATTTGGTATTTGATTTGAACATGCACGGTGCATCCCTAAAATTCAAACTTGATGTGGAGGCCAAGACAAAATATATTTTGTCTTATAACTCCATATTACATGACAGCCAGATGTCATGCTCTCAGCCTGTAAAGCATTTGTAGCAGAAATAATCTTTGCAGCATGGCAAACAAGACCTTTCTGTGTTTTGTTGTTTGGTGTTTTGGGTTTTTTTTCACTGCTTGGGCTTCACCTCTAGGCATTATTAGATTTCTAGGTAGAGAACATGACACAAAGCTCAAGATAATGTGAGAAAACAGAATTGTATGTATCCACACATGCACCAGCTCTGAAGAATTGGTACTGCTCGTGTGTTTGTTGGGTGTAGGTATGATCCACCTTCAGGCTGCACTACAACAGTAAATGCATCATTGTACAAGATCACAGGGCCCCCTGTGATCTTCCTTGCTGAGAGGATTCTGTAATTTCCTCTTCCTTCCCATCCTTCCAGTCTTATTTGCAGCAGGAAGACTTAAAAAA